>WBNM01026002.1:31608-54609 GCA_013399055.1 Ramphastos sulfuratus | reverse complement strand
ACTCCCAAACCTACATCACTCAGTTTTGGTAAGCTAAATATCCAGTGAAATCACTCGTTGTTAAGTCTGTCATGAAGCCTGTGAGCAGTCCTTCAGAAGCCATGGTGCTTTACGGGACAAGACGCAGAGTACGATAACATCAAAATGCACCTTTTTTGCCAGGCTGCACACTTGCCTGCTTTAGCCATTTCCACCACAGGAACAAAACATCCTAAGCCTAGAACCTCTACCTCAATTGCACATGCGATTTTCAAACACAAACACTTCACACTGGCTATGGATAACATGTTTCACACATCCCACGTATGGCTGAAGATGTAAGGCACCTCTAGAGACCACCCAGTCCAACTGCCCCACTAAGGCCACAGCAGGTAGTACAGGATCACCATGTCCAAGCAGGTTTGGAAACCCTCAGGGAAGGAAATTCAACAACCACTCCAGGCAGCCTGCTCCAGGGCTCAAGCAAATGTTTCAGTAAAAGTTACTCCTGCTGTTCACCTGGAGATGAGGGGCAAGTACACAGCAAAGACGGCCCCGGGGCTGGGACCCTCAGTGCCAGGTCATGGCCCTGAGCCCCGAGCTGGGCTCACACCAGGGGTGTCTGCCAGATCAGCTGCACCTGCCAGAGGAGGCCACAGAAATGCACTCACTCTGCTGTGAGGCCAGGCTGAGAGAGTTGGGCTTGTTCAGCCTGGAGAAGAGAAGGCTGCAAGGAGACCTTGTGGTGGCCTTTCAGTGCTTCACGGGGCCCAGCAGAAAGCGAGGGACAGACTTTTGAGCAGGACCTCTTCTCCCAAGATACAAGCCACAGGGGAAGACAAAACAGCTTGAAGCTTTCCAAGGGCAGCTTTGGGTTGGACATCAGGAACAATTTATTCCCTAAAAAGGTTGTCAAGTCCTGGCCCAGGCTGCCTGGGGCAGCAGTGGAGTCCCCATCCCCGAAGGGGTCAGAAAGTCATTGAGAAGTGGTGCTGAGGGACGTTGTTTAGTGGCAACTGGGCAGTGTTGGGACAAGAGTTGGACTTAAGGGTCTAATCAGACCAAAAGCATTCCCTGACTCCACGGTCCCAAACAATGCCATGGCTCCATAAAGCCATGACTGCATGGCAGCGCCGTGTCACAATGGCATGAAGCGGCACACAGACAATGCCTGTATGAGCTGCTGGCAGAGCCCAGCCAAACAGACCAAGCGGACAATGGCGCAGCCCCCCACACCCTTCAGACTTTTGACATCCCACAAACCTTCTACCTCCAAGGTACAAACCGACCCCAACCCCAGCAGCCTGCGAACGCTCTTGAAGGCAAGAGCAGAGCTGACCCCCAGCCACGGCTCCTGTCTCTCTTGCAGGTGCAGCCAACCTGTACCCACTGCTCGGGCAGGAGCAGCTTTTCCCTCCAACCTGGGCATTTCCACAGGGGGTGGCACTGCAGGTCCCACCAGCAGGTATGGCACCCATGTCTGCCTTGCCTCCTTTGGCACCTTCAACATCCCCAGCATCCCCCAGCCCCGGCACTTTCCACACAGCTGGCAGCAAGCCCAGTACAGCATCCCTGCCCTCTCCCAGGTGCTGCGTGCCCAGGAAACCAATGTCCAGAGATTTTCCCAAATCCCTGAGGCCATCTCTCCAGATTCACCTCCCAGCAGCACTGCTCCTCCTCCCTGTGCTACCCCTGGCCCTGCCACAGCAGCTCACCCCACAGGGGGCACCCTGGCCACCAACACCCCATGTGCCTGCACAGAGCCAGGGGACATCAGCCAGCAGGCCTGGCTTGGTGGGTGCCCCTGCAGGGTCCCCCCACTCAATACAGCTTCTTCTCCCACACACAGATCTGCAGATGGCTGCACAAGGCTGCCCCTTCCACCCCTACTGCTTCAACATGCAGTGTACAACCAACCTGCTTCCTACTTCAGCCAATATCCAGCCCCTCTTGGACGCCTCCACGCTTAGCCAGGATGTTGCTCCTGTGCCAGGTGCTGCCCAGGAGGGCCCTGAGTGCAGTTCACCTGCTGCTGCAGGAACTTTGCTGGGACATTTCCTCTTGGGTTTTGTTGTGCTGGACTCACATCTTCTAAACACCCTGGAGAGCCACCATCCTGCCTCCAGTGACTTCNTTACAGAAATATACAAGGTAAAGGTAATACAGAAACACAACACCCCTCCCAGAAATCAGAGACCCCAGGAGGGGCTCCCAACCACCCTTCCACCTTCTCCCCACCCCTATACCTTATCCCAAGGTTTGCCTTACGTGTAAGGAAAATTTTGAGGATCGGCCGGGGGGGGGATTAGAAGAAAAAGTGGTTAGTGAAATTAATCGGCAGAGAGGAGAAGCCAGAAGCTGCTAGACAGCCCCAGACACTGTGCCCAACTCCCTTATCTTTATTTTGAGTTCTTATTCCTAAACATCTCAGCAAGCCTATGAGTGAAGTAGACATCACCATTGTTTCCTTTTCACAGCCTATAATATAATTTTCTCTATTAAAATATTCCAATTAGCTCAAACCAGCACATATGTGTCTTGTTGTTGCTTCCATTAAAAGTTGTTTGTGCAGCACCACTCTCTGTCTGTGTGGGAGGGAGAGGAAGCTTAAGAGCACTGCCATACAAGTCCCCAGAGGTAACAGAGCCCCGCTGAGCCCCGAGGGCACCAATCTCCACAGGGCTGAGTCTCTGTCAGCCATTGAGGCAGGCAATGGAGGGCTGAGGGCACTCCCCTGTCCCCTTCCCCAGGGCAAGCAGGCCTTTGGCAGGGCAGCCAGAACAGATGGCTCCCTGCAGGACTCACAAAGAAGGCCTCATATCCAGTGCAGGCACTGACCCCATCCCAACAGCTCTGGAACCTTCTGAAGAGGTGAGCCACAGCTCTTCCCTGTGAGGGCTGCCATGGGGATGTCACATGGGACAGCCCCTTAAGCCCCCCCCACAGTAGACTGTCACACCAGAATGCTCCTCACAATACAGCCCTTTATGCTGTGTGGCTTCTGTGACCAGAAACTCCTATCCCAGCTGGATACAAAGAGAATCCTGGCAGATTCTTTCTGTGAGCTGCAGGTCTGAGACATGAAGTCTTCCCTCAGAAAGATGGGAAGGGACTTTTGTCAGGGAGTTAATGACAGGCTGGGGGTAACAGCTTGAAATAGAAAGGGGAGACCTAGATTATGTATTAGGAAGAAAATCTTTACTGAGAGGGTGGTGAGAGTCTGTCCCTGGTTGCCCAGAGAGGTGGGAGGTGCCCCATCCCTGGAACCATTCCAGGTACAGGTTGCCTGGGGCTCTGAGTACTCTCATCAACACAAACTCAGGGTGGAAAACCTGCCTATGGCAGGGAGCTAGGACTAGATGATCTCTGAGGCTCCATCTAAAGCAATCTTTTATTGTGTGATGTTTCTATAAATTTGAAAGATTTGAGTAAATCTCTTCCAGCAGCTATTGTGTCCTTAGGTTCAAGCAATCACTTTGGTTTCCTACCATGGTCCTTCTCAGTCCCTACTTTGAAGGTCCAGCAACACCTCTACTCCTTGCCTTTCTTGACCTCCAGAACTGCTCAAAGTTGCTTCTAATTAACCAGAGTTGTGTCTAATTCAGCAATTGCTCAGCACCCCACAAAGCTGCTCCATTCAATACCTATCCTCCAGCTCATCTTCACTATTTCATGGGTCACTTCACCCTCTTTAACAGAGTTCTTCAGTCTGAAGCCATGGGGACACCAGCACAAGATGTGGCCAGCAGGTTTGGCCAAAGGTATCTCACTGGCTATCTGTGTGTCAGTTGCCTGCTCCCTGCTGCTGCAGTGAGGTTCTCATGAGCATTGAGAATGGTTGGACTTGATGACCTCAAAGGTCTTCTCCAACAAAAACTATTCCATGATTATGATCTGTGATGCAGAACACATTCCACGTGGGAATACAGAGGAGGACCTCAGGTCAAAGCACTGCACAAGCTTTTGTGCAACTCTTATGGGCTCCATCGGTCCCTGCAGAGCCCATTCACCTGTCTAAATTCTCCAGAAGCATTTGAAAAACTTCTCTTCAAGTCAACTACATCTTCAAGCACCAAAACTAGACATGTTATGAACCAGGAACCACACAAGAAAACAGGTTTGCACAGAATCCCAGCATGGTGGGCTCAGAAGGGACCTCTGGAGATCATCCAGTCCAACCCCCATGCTAAAGCAGGGGCATCCACAGCAGCTTGCCCAGGATCACAACGGCCACAACAGTTTGGAAGCTCTCCAGAGAAGGAGACTTCACAGCCTCTCTGGGCAGCCTGCCTTGGGGCTCCAGCACCCTCACACCAAAGAGGTTTCTCCTTCTGTTCAGGTGGAATCTCCTGGGTTCCAGTTTGTGTCCATTGCCCCTTGTCCTGTCCCAGGGCACTACTGACACGGGTCTAGCCTCACCCTCTTGCCCTCCACTCTTTACTATTGTTCATCACTGATCAGATCCACTCTCAGGTTGCTCTTCTCCAGACTCAACAGCCCCAGGTGTCTCAGCCTTCCCTTCTCACAGAGATGCTCCATGCCTCTCAGCACTCTCATTGCCACCACTGCACTCTCTCCAGTAGTTCCCTATTTCTCTCGAACTGGGAATCCTAGAACTGGACCAAGTACTCCAGATATGATCTCACTAGAGCTAAATAAAGTACAACCTCTCTTGGCCTGTTGGCCACACTCTTCTTCATGCACTCCAGGAAGCCATTGGCCTTCTTGCTTTTCCACATTACTGACTCATGGGGAACTTGCTGTCCACCAGCACTTGCAGGTCCTCCCCTGCAGAGCTGCTTTCCAGAAAGCCAACCCCTGTAGTGGTGTAGGGGGCTGTTCCTCCCCAGGTGCGGGCCTCTGTGCTTGCCCTTGTTGAATTTGATGAGGTTCCCCAAACCTCAACCCTCCAGCCTGTCCTGGTCTGGCTGAATGTCAGCACAGCCTTTATGGGTTTTGGTTTTTTGTTTTGTTTTGTTTTGTTTTTCTTATTACAGCATTGCACAATGAAATGCAGCGACTGCTCTGCAGCTAGCTAAGGGGTGACAGTTTAAGGACATTGACTATGATATAAAATGTGGCTTAGACAGGGACAACCATAAGAACAGTCCAACGAAAGGACAATTTTGCTTGGAAGTCTCTCTTTTACCAAAGCACAGTGTGACTCAAAGCCTTTGCCACTGGCAAGGAATAATTATTATAAAGCTCCTCAGGTTTTGTTACAGCACTCATTTTTGTGGACATTTGAATGCCATGTAGACATCTTAATTAAAATAAATAAACAAACAACTTGGTGTTTTCATTCTAGAGATTACAGTTAAACATGCCTGTTCACTTCAAGAAGGGACACTTTTCTCCAGTCTCTTGATGGTTCAGAAATGCTTGCCAGGATTTCAATCCCACAGTTAAGTCCCTGTAACCCCTCAGCACACAGCATCTGGAAATCTTACACAAACCCTTTGCCAGTACTGCTCTGCCAGCTCTGCTCTCATAAAGCTTCCAAAAAGTCCAAGATCCCCTATGTGTCACAGGCTGTTGTACAGACTCTTGGGGAGCTTCATTGTTTCCCTCCTTCCAATGCCAAAACTGCCCACAGAACCATAAAATCATTTCTGTTGGGAGATACCTTTACAACCATCAAGTCCAACCATGTCCCTTCACCCTCTGTTTCCCATGCTGACCTTGCTGAGTGGCCTCAGTGTGCTACTTGATGAGCAAACCCTCAGGAGGGCAAATCCTGTGAATGACTGCATGTGGTATCAAACCAGATTCAATTAATACACCTAAAAAACCAGCTTGAGTCACACTCTACAATTTCTTCAGCTGCTCCTCACCAGCCCTGTTTCTCCAGGCCCTTCACCAGCTTTGTTGCCCTGCTTTGGATACACTCCAGCACCTCAATGTCCATCTTGGAGTGAGTGGCTCAAAACTGAAACCAGTATCTGAAGCGTGGGCTCACTGGTGCCAAGTATAGGGGCACATTCACTGTCCTGGTCCTTCTGGCCACACTATTGTTGATTCAGGCCAGGATGCTGGTGGCTTTGCTTGCTCCTAGCTGTTCATGATTAGTACATCAAACCTTTCAGAGGAAGGGCATAGGTTATTCCTGCTAACTTTGGAAGGAGAAAATCTAGATACGCTTTCACCAAGTCAAAGTGGTTGAATGAAAAGCAGCTTAAATCCCTTCCACATCTCTAATCTATCAATATAACATTATATGTTGGGGGGTTTTAAGTCATCATGCATTGAAATGGGAAACAAAGCATGCAGGAGGGGACACCTGGGGGATTTTTGCCCTGCCTGTTTGCTTTGTAATGAATTAAAATGACCTGGATAGTCAGGAATTAATTCAGGCTGCTGCTCCTCACTAATTCAGAGGGGAAACCATTCATTTTGTTTCTCAGGGTAACTGAATGCTCACTGCCCACATGCCCTACAAAAGGGATTTTACAAAGTGCCTCTAACTGATACTGAAGACAGACACACACACACTGGCTTTCCAGACCCCACCAACCACCCCGGCTCTGAACAAATTCCGCTGTGAATTTCAGCATTCTCAAAAGACAATGATTTGGTCCTTGTTACATTTATCCTCAGGCTGGCAGAACTAGCAATTTGAAATCATGTTAATTAATAGTTTTAATTAAACCATGAAAAATACAACCACATTAAGTCTGCTGATACACCGAGTTGGAAACAGAGATGGATTCACACATAAAATGCTGCGAGGTATGATTGCATACTATGATTATTAAAACTTACAAATCAGTTACAACTATAAAACCATCACTGAGAGTAATTACAAGCTTAAAACAAACAAATAATTTCATTCTCATATCCTGAAAGCTTTTCTATTAATCTCCTTCTAATCAAGAAGAACTTAGCTAAAAGAGGCTCTACTAAGAAAACCCCACTCAAAAAAACCTTGAAAATACAGATTTTTATTTCTTAACACTAACCTAAAAAGACCAAAAATATCTTGGATGTACCTGCAAGNCTGGGGGCTCCAGAACTGTAAACCATGTTATGTAAAAGAAGAAATGTTCTTAAACTTACCTCTCTCTGGCTCTATTCCTTTCACCATGGACACATTTTAAGTATCAAACTTCAATGCATTCCTATAAATTTTGATGAAGTGGTCATGAAAAAGTGTGTCACGTGTTCAATCAACCTTCACATTAGCGATTCCTTTCCACCCCTCTGAAGAGGAATGGAAGGATTAAAAAGTCATTTTTTTTCATCTCATAACTCACCCTTACAAGATTTCTACTTGGAAAGGACCTTAAAGGTGATCTAGTTTGTGGCTGTTTGAGTTAGATTTATAGCTCAGAAAAAAAAAAAAAAAATTGGGGAACAGAGAACTGTAGAAGTGGAAGAGTATTGGAGTCTCTGAGTGGAGAGATAAACATTCCAGGGATAGGCCATAAAATGGCAACAATGGATAAGTTAATATAATTTCATTGGAGCATCCAAAGCTTATGTCTGGAAGCACAGCTTGTACCTTCCCCTTGCTGCTTCTGCTGCACCCACTGCTATCTCCCCCCACTGCTGTTTTGGTTGCTGCTGCTGCTGCTTTGCTGCCGCTTGACCCCTTCCCCATCTTCCTTAAGGTTATTATATTTCTGTAGCAGTTTTTTGTTCTTATACTATTCTATTTAAACTGTGCAAAAATACAATTTCTTTTTTTTCCTTCCACTTTTCAAAATTCTGAGTTGTAGTGAATTTACTTTACTGGGGGAGGGATCCACTCTAACCCAGCACATAGATCCAAGCCCTCCTACCATGGACAGGGACACCTCCTATGAGACTAACTTACTCAAGGCTCCATTCAACCTGACTTGGAACATTTATAGGCTTGGAGACTCCACAGCTTCTCTGGGCAACCTGTTTCAATGCCTCACCATCCTCCTGGGGAAGAATTTCTTCCTAATGCCTAATCTAAACCCAGCCTCTTCCAGTTCAAAGCCATTATTCCTTGTGCTATCATTATATACTTTTGTCAAAAGTCCCTCTCCAGCTACCCCCTAGCCCCTTCAGCTACTGCTTTAAGGTCTCACCAGAACCATCTCTTCTCCACATAACTCTCCTGCAAACCATGCCAATTCATGGCAGAGTGAAACAAACATCTCGAGTAGAACAATCTTGGCTTCTTCAGCTTAAGAAGACTACATAAACTTTTGTGAGCACACTCCACCTATATCTGCCCATGTAACACTTCCCTTTTTCAGGCAAAGTATTGCAAAAATGCAGATACTGCCCTGTGTATGAAGGCCAGCAGCAGCCATCATGTCACCACAGTGATCCTTTGCTAGGTCTCTTTCCCCAGGATTTGTTCACTCTGCTAACCTAGCTGTGCTTCTGTGTCCCTTTGAAGTAGTGACAGCCAAAAGCAATGTTTCAGCAGCACAAAAGCAGCTCTGCTCCTCCATGCACTACATGCACTAAAAGTGCTTCTGTATGGAACTTGGCTCTCCAAATTCTCCAGGATCCCTCTTCCCACACCTCAGATATTTGGTTTAGTTTTGAACCACTCACTCAAAGAAGGACATTACAGTGCTGGAGCAGGTCCAGAGAAGGGCAACAAATCTGGTCTGAAGAACAGGTCTGTTGAGGAGTGACTGAGGGAACTGGGGTTCTTTGTCTGGAAGAGAAGAGGCTGAGGAGAGAGCTCATTGCTATCTAAAACTCCCTGAGAGGAGGTTGGAATGAGGTGGAGGTTGGTCCCTTCTCCCAAGTATCGGGCAATAGAAGGAGAGGAAATGGCCTGAAATTGTGCCGGGGGACGTTTGGGTTGGAGATTAGGAAGAATTTGTTTCCTTCAAAAGTGGTCAGGCATTGGAAGAGGCAGGGAAGTGGTGGAATCAGTGTCCCTGAAGGTGTTCAAGAACCATGTGGACATGGTTTAATGGCCATGGTGGTCTTAGGTTGAAGGTTGGACTCAATGATTTTAAAGGTCATTTCTAACCAAAACAATTTTATGATTCTTTGATAACACAAGACTGTGTTATTGCAATGTCCTCAGCATTTTCACAAAGCTGCTTTGGCACCTACCAAAATTAAGGGTTTGTATTTGAAACTCAGCACTCCTCACCTTGGCATAAGGCCTAGCAGAATGTAAATTATTTGTTTATACAGCACTGAACGTTTTCCATATTTCTTTGAGTGACAAGCCAAATTCTAACACAAGTTCCGCTCCCCATCTGAATATTGTATTAGTTTGTGCAGTGGAGATGGGAGAGCAAACCTCCCCAAACCAAAATTGTATCTTAACAGCGTGATAAAAACAAGCCCATATCAAATTACAACTTTAAAGCAGATCCCTGCATAAACAGTGCGAGCCTTGAAATGGGAAAAATTGCCATGCAAATTACACAGGCTTCACAAAGGGATAACATCCTGATAAATCCTCTGACTTTCTGGAAATAAACCCCAACAAGCCCAAAGAACCACAAACTATTCCACTGCAACGTGAGCCTTACAATTCAAATTAGAATTTGGGTTTAGAACATTTGACACAGCTATAACTCAAACAGTAGTGCTGGTGTAAACTTGTAGAGGCAATTTCATACCCTTCTTCCTCTGCACAATCACAGAGCGTTAGATTTAATGTCACTGACTTGTACCAGTGCAGGGGCAGCTTGTGTGGGAGAATATTATAGAATGATAGAATTGTTTTGGTTTGAAAAGATCTCTAAGACTATCGAGTACAACCTTCAACCTAACACCACCATAGCCATTAAACCGTGTCCCAAAGTGCCATGTCCACACAGTTCTTGAACATGTCCAAGGATGGTGACTCCACCACCTCCCTGGGCAGCCTGTTCCAATCTCTGACAACTCTTGCAGCAAAGAAGTTGTTCCCAATGTCCAATCTAACCCTCTCCTGCACAATATCAGTCCCTTTCTTCTCTTTCTATTGCCTGATGCTAGGGAGAAAAGAACAACCTCAATATCATTCCAACCTCCTTTCATGGAGTTGTAGAAAGTAATGATGTCTCCCCTCAGCCTTCTCTTCTCCACAGTAAACAATCCCAGTTCTCTCAGATGCTGCTCATAAGACCTGTTCTCCAGCTTCATTGCCCTTGCCCTTCTCTGGACACTCTCCAGCACCTCTATGTCCTTCTTGAACTGAGGGCCAAAACTGAAGCCAGGAATCGAGGTGCAGCCTCACCAGTGTCCAGTACAGGGGAACGATCACTTCCCTACTCCTTGCTAGCCACTCTGTTGCTGATCCAGGCCAGGATGATGGTGGCCTTCTTGGCCACCTGAGCAAAGTGCTGGCTCACGTTCAGTCAGCTGTCAACCAACCCCCCCAGATTCTTTTCTGCTGGCCAACTTCCCAGCCACTCTGCCCTAAACCTGTAGTATTCATGGAGCTGTTGTGACACATGTGCAAGACCCAGCACTTGACTTTGTTGGCCTTCATACAATTGACCTCAGCCCACTGGTCCAGCTTGTCCAGACCTCTTTGCAGAGTCTTCCCACCCCACTGTGCCCTGGGGAACACCACTTGTGACCAGCTGCCAACTGGATTCAAGTCCATTCCCCACCGCTCTTGGGGCCTAGCTAGCCAGACAGTTCCTAATGCAGTAAAGCATCCACCTGTTCAAACCATAAGCAGCCAGGAGGATGCTAACAAGAGAGGTGGGGAGAGAAACACAACTGACATTCAGGCAATGTGACAACTCTGCATTTCTGATGGCTACTGGCTATTATGCTTTACCTTTGTCTCTCAGGTAAACATCTTCCCTGAAAGGATTGTCAAGCCCAGAAACAGGCTGCTCAGGGTGGTGGTGGAGTCTCCATCCCTGGAAGGATTGAAAAGCTGATTGTGGTGCTGAGGGACATGGTTTGGTGGTGACCTGCCAATACTGAGTCAATGGACACGGCACCTTGGGACATGGTTTAATGGCCATGGTAGTGTTAGGTTGACATTTGGACTCAATGGTCTTAGAGGTCTTTTCCAACTCAATCTATTCTATGACTCTATGTTTATGTGAGAAAAACTCTGGGTAGAAGTCTCCACAACAGAAAGACTGTGAACCAGCACCTCTTGTGGCACAGAGCAAGGCAGACATCATGCTAGGAGGCATGAGGACAAGCTAGAAAGATCAGTTATGCCATTGCCACTGGCCATGCATGAACCAACAGTGGGCTGGTATTGGAAAAGGTACACAGGAGGCTGTGAATGGATGGGGAGGAATGCACCTCTACTACAAGAGCATTACAAGCCTGCCACTGGACATGGATGGTGCCTATAAATATTCCTGGACTAAAAGGCATAGAGAAGGAGGTGCTACTCAGGCTCACCTTTACTGCTTATTTCCCACAATAACAAAGGGCTATAAAGCAGGAATGATTCCAAGGAGGCTGGAAATGAGACAGTTATCCACTTAAGGCTACATTTACAGCTACCCACAGGAAAGATTTGAGAGACTGGGAGATGATGGAGAAAACAAACAAGTTAAACTACACCGTGACAACTTTATGAACGATAGACCTAAGCAGGCACCCACCACCCTCTCTGCACAGTTTGTAGGCATCCTTTCAAATGATTTTTCTCCCCCTCAGGTGCTGGAGCGGGAGAGTAGCTTTCATTGCTGAACCTGCAGAGATAATGCTATCTGCTCTGCTGCTTGGAGACAGGCTGAGGTCAGACTTTAATTGTATACTCTCGAGATCAACAATATCAAATAAATCTTTATGCCCAAGGCTGACCTCAATTTAATTCTCATCATGGGGTCTGGGAGTGGAAATAAGCAATATCAGCACCTATCTATTCCCAAGATCCCCAAGAGTTCCTTTTGCACACACTTTTTCTACACTTCCCCTGTGCACACAAGAATATTTCCTAATCTGAACCAAATGATGTGTAAAAGCTGAGGTGGAGAATAAGAAGATAAAAGGGGAAGACATCAAGACCTGTAAGTAAGTACAGTGGTTTAATAAGACTTTAATATGTATAGTAGCTACTTCTTACAGCCTTGAAAGAGAGACATGTTTACAAACATTAGTTTTCAGAGAGGTAGATTATAAAACACAAATTGAATGGGCCCCTATCTGCTTCAAAGATCTGTAGAGAAGAAACTTCAAAAGATAAGGAGACAGCATTCTGAAAAAGAAACTGCCCCCCAAAGCCACATTGATGTTGTTCATTTTCCCTGGCAGAATGGATACATAACTCACAGTGGTTGACTACAGAGATGAAATCTGCACCCCTGCTGTCCTGCAAGAGAAATGTCTGCTCAGCAAAGATAGTGTTGGGTTATGGTGTACATGAACCTTAACCAACCTTCACACTGATGATATTTAATTACCTGCCACATGACTCTGGCTGTCCCCACAACAAAAAGGCATTCATCTGTTGAACTTGAGTGGATCAAAGTCAGTTAGGATCTTTGTGAAGGTATGATGGGCATGCCCCCACAGACAGCAAAAGTTTTACAGCCAGCAAAACTGTTCAATATATTTAACTCTCACAATTTAACAGGTAGGAAGCAATGGGCTTCCAAGCAGTTAATCATAGAATTCATAGACTCATAGAACTATTTCAATTAGAAATGACCTCTGATGTCATTGAGTACAACCTTCAATCTAAGATCTCTATGACCATTAAACCACATCTCAAAGTGCCATGTCCACGTGGTTCTTGAACACCTTTAGGGACAGTGACTCCACCACTTCCCTGGGCAGCGTCTTGCAATGCCTGACCACTTTTGAAGGAAATGCATTATTCCTAATCTTCCACCTAAATGTCCCCTGGCACAATTTCAGGCCATTTCCTCCCTTTCTACCACCTGGTACTGGGGAGAAGAGACCAACTCCCACCTCACTCCAACCCTCTATCAGATAGCTAGAGAGAACAACAGACTTAATCATTGCTCCTTCAATTAGAATCATAGAATCAAGAAGGTTGGAAGAGACCTCCAAGCTCATCCAGTCCAACCTAGCACCCAGCCCTAGCCAAGCAACCAGACCATGGCACTAAGTGCCCCATCCAGGCTTTTCTTCAACACCTCCAGGGACAGAGACTCCGCCACCTCCCTGGGCAGCCCATTCCAATGCCAATCACTCTCTTTGGCAAGATCTTCCTCCTAACATCAGCCTAGACCTCCCCTGGCACAACTTGAGACTGTGTCCCCTCCTTCTGTTGCTGGGTGCCTGGGAGAAGAGACCAATACCCACCTGGCTACAACCTCCCTTCAGGTAGTTGTAGACAGCAATGAGGTCTGCCCTGAGCCTCCTCTTCTGCAGGCTGCACACCCCCAGCTCCCTCAGCCTCTCCTCACAGGGCTGTGCTCCAGGCCCCTCACCAGCCTTGCTGCCCTTCTCTGGAGATGTTCCAGTACCTCAACATCTCTCTTGAACTGAGGGCCCCAGAACTCGACACAGTACTCAAGATGTAGCCTAAGCAGTGCTGAGTACAGGGGCAGAATAACCTCCCTTGTCAAGTTTAACATCTAAGTTATATTAAAAATTAAACGCAAACTGCAAGAAATCTCATCCTCAGAGGAGGAGCTGAATTCAGTACAGGCTATCAGGTGAGACAAGTTAGGTTTTATCTGTTTACCAAAACAGCACATTAAAAATTCCAAGATCTGCAGCTTAATACCACCTTCAGGTTTAGATAGCTACTCTTACTAGGTGTAATGTGCACACAGAGAAAAATCTTAACATTAACCCCACTATTTCACAGCTGACTCCTAGCTGAGTCAGGAGGCAATTACTTTCAGAGATGATGTCTTAGATAATATTCCTTCATTCCTTTGCAGACCTCTCGCTCTTTCAATTGCAAGACAACCCAAAACTGCAGTGCCATGAGGAATCAGAAGTGAACTAATGGCAGGGATGCCACTAAGCCCCCTTCAATGCTCAGGATTCTCAATCTCACCCTGATTGAGAATTTGAGGGTTTGGGGAGGAGCTGCCTGTTGTGTCCTAAGGTCTCTGCACTATGTAACCCTTGGCTCAGGGATCTCTGCTGCACTTCAGGTGGTTTATGATAAAAGAAATTGCAGCAATTATGACCTACTGCATCATTTCAACCAACCAAAGGGGAGATAACACAACACAGATCCAAAAACAAGAAACCCTTCAAAAAGTATGATGTGATAGCATATTGAAACTGAAACAGGAAGTTCTGGAGGTCAAAAAGCACACAAAATAAAATAAAAGCAGCCTTAATTTTATAATGCTATCTGGTAAGTGGTCTTAAAATTCCATAAAATCTAAGAATAGCTCCATAATGTAATGAAGACCACGAGGATGTGAGAGCAAGAAAATGAAAGACCTAGAGGAGTGACTAGCAGGACGAGGGAGGTGATTGTGCCCCTCTGCTCTAGTGAGACCACACTGGACTACTCTGTCCAGTTCTGCAGCCCCCAGCACAAGAAGGACATGGAACTGTTGGAGCAGGGCCAGAGGAGACCAAGAAGATGATCAGAGGGCTGGAGCAGCTCACCTATGGGCACAAGATGAGGGAGTTTGGGCTATTCAGCCTGGAAAAGGAAAGGCCCCAACTCCCTCCAAACTCCAGGGAGACCTCAGAGCAGCCTTCCAGTATCTGAAGAGGACCTGTAAGCAAGCCAAGCAGGGATTTTTCACAAGTGCTTGTACTGATAGGACGAGGGACAATGAGTTTGAGCTGGAAGAGGGCAGATTTAGACTGGAGATTAGGAAGAAATTCTTTACAGTGAGGGTGAGACACTGGAACAGGTTGCCCAGAGAAGCTGTTAAGTCTCCAACTCTGGAAGTGTTCAAAGCCAGGTTGGACAGGGCCTTGAGCAGGAGGTATCCCTGCAGGGAGGACTGAANGGTGAGACACTGGCACAGGTTGCCCAGGGAGGTTGTGGTTGCTCCCTCCCTGGAGGTGTTCAAGGCCAGGTTGGATGAGGCCTTGAGTGACCTGTACTAGTGGGAGGTGTCCCTGCCTATGGCAGGGGGTTGGAACTGGGTGATCTTTGAGGTCCCTTCCAACCTTACCATTCTATGATTCTATGATCTTTAAGTTCTCTTCAAATCCAAACCATTCTATGTTTCTCTGTGTGCACTCAATTATGATGTCACCTTTTCATTTGGAAAACACTCACAGGTATCCACAAACAGATGTACAAGAATTTACAGATAATCAAGGATTGCCCTTTTTTCTTTCATGCCTTTTCAAGTAAGACATTGAAAATATAGATAATTTGAACTGAAAACACATATTTGTGGGACTTTTTCATTCATAAGCATGCTACAAAAGTCGCCCACAAGATGCTTCCTCTGTAACAAGACATATCTAAGGCTGCTGCACGTATCAATCAATACTTGCACTACTATTTTTATGTATATATTTACATATCCACCACACAAACCAAGATTCCATGAATGTGAAAATTATACTTTTCATCACAGCACTTAATTTCCAGCAAATTAAACAGGGCACAGCCAATAACCTACATGATGAGTAATCTTGATATGAAATAATTCAGGGGTTTCACAGCCTTCAGGAACAATTATGTTATGTATATGGTGATTTACATGATTGAGTTTCTTCTAGCATAGCTTCACAATCCTTTCCCCACCTTCCTGGCCTCAAACCTTTCTGCTAATGTCCTTGGTCACATATGAAAACTTGCTTGTTTGTTCTGGCATGGGGAAAAAAGCCTCTCCACATTTGGTGGTGGGATATTGCTGACTGCAGGAAGTCATTATGATTTCTATAGTAAGGACCTCTGCAAATCAAACTTGAAGTGCACAGAACGAAGACTAACACAAGTCAAGGCAGGTTTGTCACACTTTTGTGTGTCTGGCAGCACACTGGACACTGCTCTGCCTGTTTTTTCTTTTCCTCTAGCAGCACATTCATTTAGCTCACTATTGGAAAGGGAGTGTGGAGATTTCATTCCTATCCTCGTTGTGGTGCTTGCAGCCCAGAAGGCAACCTTGTCCTGGGCTGCATCAAAAGCAGTGTGACCAGCAGGACAAGGGAGGTGATTCTCCCCCTCTACTATTCTGTTGTGAGACCCCACCTGGTATACTACACCCAGTTCTGGGGCCCCCAGCACAAGAAGGACGTGGAACTGTTAGAGCAGGTCCAGAGAAGGCCACAAAGATGATCAGAGGGTTGAAGAATCTCCTCTATGGCGACAGGCTGAGAGAGTTAGGGCTGTTCAACTTGGAGAAGTGAAGGCTCCCAGGATAGCTTAGAGCAGCCTTCCAGTACCTGAAGGGACTACAAGAAAGCTGGAGAGGGACTTCTTACAAGTGCTTGTGGGGACAGAATAAGGGCATATGGATTTAAGATTGAGGAAAGTAGGTTCAGACTAGAGATTAGGAAGAAATTATTTACAGTGGGGGTGGTGAGACACTGGCACAAGTTGCCCAGGGATGTTGTAGATGCCCCCTCCCTAGAGGTGCTGAAGGCCAGGTTGGATGGGGCCTTGAGCAATCTGGTCTAGTGGAAGGTGTCCCTGTCCTTGGCAGGGGTGTTTGAACTAAATGATCTTTAAGGGCCCTTCCAACCCAAACCATTCTGTGATTCTACATTCTTCTGTACCCTCAGCACAGGACTGAAGGAAGTTCTGAATCAAGGACTCAGGTGTGGAACTTCTGTGTTCCTTCTCAGGTAATGAAAATTAATCTATATCCTAGGGTTTCTTCTGGGGTTGCACAGACACTTCACTGTAACAACTGCTAAGAAGCCAGGTTTGGCATTTCACTGTCTATTGCAGTAAGGAGACTGATAGTGAACAAAGATTCAGCATCCTTTGAGTTTCAACCAATGGCTAAGTAGTTTGACTGACTTCTAAGGTTATGATGTGGAATTAGCCAGAGAGTACAGTGACTGCTCCCTGGGTACATCACAGATGGAATGGTAGGAAACACAGCAAACGACCACAACAAACTGCCTCTCCTACACATGTTGAGCACCAACGTTGTGTGCCAACTCCATCTCGACAGAGAGATGGAGAGATTGATGTGACTTCTTTGCTGCAATTCCTGTGGTCCCAGTGGCTGATGAAGGCAGGCTTTTCACAGTCATCTGAAACACATGTATCATTACAGCCTGCCAGCACTGACTCTGCTCAGCCAGGGGAACATAAAAGGCCAGTTATCTTCACCAATAAATTGCTTCCATCTTTACACTGACCTGCATAATCCTTCCAGGTCAATTCAAAGGTGGAAGCAGCTTCCACTTCAGGGAACTGGAGTAGTTTAGTATGGAAAAGATAAGGCTGAGGTGAGGCCTCATTGCTCTCTGCAACTCCCTGAAAGAAGGCTGGATCGAGGTGGGGGTTGGTTCCTTCTCTCTAGTATCAAGGGATAGAACGAGAAGAAGCCTGGGAAGGTTTACTTTGGATATTAGGAAAACTGTCTTTCCAGTAAGTGTGGTCAGGCACTAGAACAGGCTGCCCAGGGAGGTGGTGAAGTCACCATCCCTGGAGGTGTTCAAGAAACTTGCGGGCATGACACTTTGGGACATTGTTGGAGGGTTGGAGGGTTGGGCAGGGAGAAATTGAATGAAATTCAACAAATCTTGCACCTAGGAAAGAACAACCCCAGGGATCAGTAGAGATTGGGGACTGACCTGCTGGAAGGCAGTGAAGGGGAAAAAGATCTGGGGGTCCTAGTGGATGGGAGGTTGATCATGAGCCAGCATTTTGCTCTTGTGGCCAGGAGAGGCAATGCCAGTCTGGGGTGGATTAGAAGGGCTGCGGTTAGTAAGTTAAGAGAAGTTCTCCTGCCCCTCTACTCCGGTGCTCTGGTGAGGCCACATCTGGAGTACTGTGTCCAGTTCTGGGCTCCTCAGTTCAAAAGGGACAGAGAACTCCTTGAGACAGCCCAGCACAGAGCCACGAAGATGATTAAGGGAATGGAACATTTCTGTTGTGAGGAGAGACTGAGGGAGCTGGGGCTGTGCTGCTTGGAGAGGAGGAGACTGAGAGGTGACTTCAGCAATGGTTATAAAGATGTAAAAGTGAGTGCCAGGAGGCTGGAGCCAGGCTCTGCTGGGTGATGCCCAATGACAGGACAAGGGGCAATGAGTGGAAGCTGAGGCATAGAAAGGTTCATTTAAACACCAGGAGGATTTTTTTCCCTGTGAGGGTGACAGAACACTGGAACAGGCTGCCCAGGGAGGTAGTGGAGTCTCCCTCTCTGGAGATATTCAAAACCCACCTGGATGTGTTCCTGTGTGATATGGTCTAGGTGATCCTGCTCTGGCAGGGGGGTTGGGCTGAATGAGCTTTCCAGGTCCCTTCCAGCCCCTGACATTCTGTGATTCTATGGTTTAATGGCTGTAGTGGTCTTAGGTTGGACTTAGGGTGATCTTGGATGATCTTGGAGGTCTCTTCCTCCTGAGGCACTGGAACAGGTTGCCCAGGGAGGTTGTGGCTGTTCCCTCCCTGGAGGGGTTCAAGGCCAGGTTGGATGAGGCCTTGAGTAACCTGTGCTAGTGAGAAGTGTCCCTGCCTATGGCAGGGGGTTGGAACTAGATGATCCTTGAGGTGCCTTCCAACCTTACCATTCTATGATTCTATGATTCCAACCCAAACAATTCTATGATTCTCTTATTCTTAGGGGTGTACAGACATTTAACATTGCTGCTCCCAAAGGCAGATTTGTTAATAATCTGCTATCTGCCTCTAGAAAAAGCCTCAAATCTGAACATGTCCTGTGGGCAAAAAAGAAATCAGCTCTCCAGTTGCCCCTTGCTCTCCAAGTCATTTTGCAGCAGAGTAAGCTGGAATCTCCACAGTAAGCCCATCTAGTCAGCAGGGGATTTCTGCTGGTAGCAACCACACAGAGGCCTGACAAGGCTGCTTCTTTACTATGAGTAATGAATCCATGCTAGCTTCCCAGCCAAGACATTCCATCAGCTTTTCCTAACCCCTTTCAGCCCATTAAGCCCTGTTTATTTTTTGACTCAGCTTCCCTTCTGTTCCATGTTACACTGATCATTCATAACCTGTGTTCTCAGACACAGCTTGCAGTGCTGAGCTCAGAGGTAGCCACTGCAGAAAGTTTCCAAGGGCAGCTGGCTGCCGTTTTCTCCAGTTACTCTCTACAATTACATGTCAATATGATGAGAATGAGTAATGAGATGTCATCTGGGGGCCTTGCAGGTTTGCCTACAATGAGAAGTTTTCCAAAGTGGGTAGCTTTTGCATTTTGGATTCTTCACCGAATAGATGAGCAGACAAAAACCATCAAGCGGATATGGAATTAGACAGAAATTTAACATAGGAAAAACATTCAGAAAAGAAGAGGCTGTGTGTAAGGTTATGAGATGCTGTCAGGGCAGGTGATGATGAGCATTTATTTGCATAGAGCTGATTTCCAGGACTGCTCTTCAGGAGGAGCTCTGGTCAGCAGTATGAATTTGCACCCAGTTTGATGCACAATTTTCCTCTATTGCTGAGTGATAAACACAGTTTAGATTCTCAGTGGTACTGCTTCTTCACATCTGAGTTCACATACACTCTTCAGTAAAATATTAATGAATGCAGCTTTTGAAATCACGCTTTAGAAAGTGATTCTATACTAACCTCAAATGATAGCTGTGAAAAAAAAAACCCAACCAAACAAATCAGCATTCTTAATATTCCTCTTTCCATTTAGAGCTGAACTCCTGTTCAACCTTCAGCTCAGCAATTACTGAACGACACTGAAACAAGCCCAATGAACATTCCAGGGCTTCTCAGCACATGCAGTTGTTTAAATAGACGCTATTCAATCAGCCACAGTCGTTGTTCTACATCTACCTGTCTTTTAGTATGAAGAAATAGTCAGCAGCAAATGGAGTTCATTAGTGTTTGGCCTATTAATTCTGTTCTTCTTTATCAGCATTAATTCTGCAGACAAAAGCGAGTGTCTGAAAAAAACTGCAAACGTGCACCAGTGCTCCCAGCTGACCTGCAGTGTTTCGGGGTCATGGGTTCCACATAACTGAACATGGAGACACATCACCTGTCTAAATGTATCAGTGCCTGCTATGAGAGCAGGATTGTGTAAACTGTCAATCCTTCAGGAGAGAGTGTATTTTCCACTCAGTAATTCTCATGCAGTTATTACATTCCTTCCAAAATGAAGCCATATTTCAGGATTGGAGTATTACAACAGACGAAGTTTCTGTTTGAGACATGGGTGAATGTCAATGATGTGGGGAGGGGCCATAGAATCAGAGAATTGTTTTAGTTGGAAAAGGCTTTTAAGATTGAGTCCAACTGTCAACCTAACACCACCATGGCCATTAAACCGTGTCCCCAAGTGCCACGTCTACATGTTTCTTGACCACCTGCAAGGATGGTGACTCCACTACTTCCCTGGGCAACCAGCGCCCGATCACTCTTTCTGGTCACAGCAAATACATTTCCACAGAAACTTCCAACACCTCCCATATTGTTAGACTGAAAAGATACCACAGAGGTTTTACCAAACACTGCAATAGAAGTGGTGCAATACTAAGCAAAAGCACTTACACAAAAAAAGATTACTAGATCCTTTCTTTTAACATTTTCTGAGCTGGGAGGTTTTCTGCTTCTGAAGGACCAGCTAAAGACTGTGGTCTTACATCTTGTAAGGAAACGGGGGGGNGGGGGGGGGGGGGGGGGGGGGGTCCCATGGTGCTGGGGCAAAACAGCATCTCTCTAGAATTTGGATGCACTTAGGCAAGTTTATTCCCAGTCCAAATCCTGACCATAACTTTTCACTTTAACGTAAGACTGGGACTGGCACATCAGTGACAGAGAGACACAGGGGCTGTGATGATACTAGTTCAGATATTGCTATATTGTATGGAAGCAAAAACTGCAGTAAAGCCAGAGTAAATAGCAGAAGAAGGAGGATGGGACAGCCAGAGAAGCAACCTGCCACTAGACTGCATGGTGATAGATGTGAGAATGCCACAGGCATCCTAAACTGATGCAGAGTCCTGCCAAAGTCAGGAAGCTCAGTGCACATGTTTGTGACATGGCACTACATTTGTCTTGCCTTCTAGAGCCTCTTCAACTACATGAACAGGTAGAGAAAAGGGAGCTGAGAAATACTTGGGGTCTCCAGTGAAGGAGTTACACACTAATGTAGTGCAGTAACCCCAGTTACTTCAGCTGCACGTATGTCCTGAGACAGGGGGCAATTGCTGCTCGTCCCAAATGCAAACCATCACCTCTGCTCTGTGACAAAGACTCAAGGTAGTTGCTGTTCTCTGGAGGTTGGTCATTGTCCAATATTCAGAAAACCACTGAATAACTGAGGTTTGATGAGACCTGGAGATCATCATCACCTCTCAGAAAGTGGAAGACAATGGTCAGAAGACAACTTCTGCCCATGTTTTTCTTCCAGATGTGCATACACACACTGCTGCAAGCAGAGAAGGTAAACCCAGTGATCACAATGTCTTCTGCACATGTCTGTATTTTAATAATGGTGCCTGCCAGTGAGCCAATGTCTTCTAAATCAACATTGCAGCAGGTGATGATCTCCATTCAGAGCGACCATTAATTCAGCGGTGCCAAAGAGCTTTCAATTTGACTGTTTGGCTGTTAAATTCTGACATTTCCCACATAACCATTAGATTGCAACTGCAGTAATAATGTGCCTGAAATTACACTCTTCAGCAAGACTCACGGCAAACACTCCCATTATGTGCCATTACCATAGGCAGTATGTCACTGAGCTGGGTACGTGCCCACTCTGAGACCACGTGTAGAAATGGTCATGTCTCTCAGCAAAATCATTTCTGGATAGCTTGAATAAGAATAAAGAAACCATACTTAGTTTTTTGGAGTATACATCAATCACAGAATCATAGAATGGGGGGGGGTTTGGAAGTGATCTTTGGAGATCGAGTCCAACCCCCTTGCCAAAGCAGTATCACCTAGGGCAGGTCACACAGGAACACATCCAGACAGGCCTCAGAGAAGGCGACTCCACAACCTCTCTCAGCAGTCTGCTCCAGGGCTCCATCACCCTTACAGTAAAGAAGTTTCTTCTGATGTTGAGATGGAACTTCCTCAGTTCCAGTTTGCATCCATCGCCTCTTGTCCTATCACAAGGCACCACTGAGAAGAGCCTGGCCCCTTCTTCTTGACACTCACCCTTCAGATATTTGTAAGATCTCCACTCAGTCTTCTCTGCTCAAGGCTAACCCATACCAAGCACAGATTGATCCATCACCATTGCTGAATTCTCACCAGTGCTTGGCAGTCTCAGAAGATTTACATGTGGGGTTTTTTTCAGAGAGAAGAACATCAAAAGCAGTCTTTGTTTCAGCTTCATCTGCTCCTGCCCTTCCAGAATATCACTTTTGTAAAGAACTAAATCTGGAGGGCCAAGGGCACTTCCTAGCTCCCAAGTGTGCACTCTGCACACAACTGCATTCAATGCTTTCCCCATTCAAGTCCCCCTTGGAAAGAAAACCAAGAGCAAACAGAGACCTACAGGGTGCTCTCTAGACTACCTCATCAAGGCACCAGGGTTGTGGGATCTACTATGAAGCTTATACAGTGTGTTCCACCATCAACAAGTACTCCATGTTGAAAGTGAGGCTCACTACCACTTGATTTATGCTCAGTAACTGCAATATAAATTAACTTACGGGCCCCTTACTCCAAGAAGGACAGTGAGGGGCTGAAGCAGATCCAGAGAAGGGCAACAAAGCTGCTGAGGGTCTGGAGAACAGGTCTGGTGAGGAGCTTCTGAGTAAACTGGGGTTCTTTAGTCTGTAGAAAAGGAGGCTGAAGAGGGACTTCCTCACTCTCTAGCACTCTCTGAAAGGAGGTTGGAACCAGATGGGGGTTGATCTCTTCTTCCAAGGAACAAATGATAGGATATCAGCAAACAGCCTTAAGTTGCATCAGGGAAGATATAGGTTGGATATTAGGAAAAAATGTCTACCCAGGCTGACTGGGGCAGCGGTGGAGTCCCCATCTCTGTAGGGATTTAAAAGCCATGAGGCACATGGGTTAGTGGTGACCTGGCAGTGCTGGGATAACGGAGCTGATGATCTTAAGTTGCTAAACCACTGTCCACCATATCC
>WBNM01026002.1:1134-30944 GCA_013399055.1 Ramphastos sulfuratus | reverse complement strand
CACAGGTTGCCCAGGGAGGTTGTGGCTGCTCCCTCCCCGGAGGGGTTCAAGGCCAGGTTGGAGAAGGCCTTGAGTGACCTGTGCTAGTGGGAGGTGTCCCTGCCTATGGCAGGGGGTTGGAACTAGATGATCCTTGAAGTCCCTTCCAACCTTACCATTCTATGATTCTGTGATCTTAGAAGTCCCTTCCAATCAAAATGATTCTATAAACTTGAGCATCTGCTCCATTTGGCCAGCAAAAACTGCCTTCCCCAAGAGGCAGAATTCTCACTTCCAACTTCCCAAATGCTTGTGTCTGCACACATTTCTGGAATGCTCTAGCAGTGACATGGTTCATGGTCATCTGCCCATCATCCTTACATTCTATCCCTGTGTCTTGACCTGCACTGCTCTTTTTTTATGCTTTCAGCTCTGTCGCCATGCAACATATTAAAATGGCATCTATCAACACCTCCAAATCACAATGGATACACAAACCCGGAACTCATAAGGGAAGGCTCTGAAACTCTGGCTCAGATGGAAGGACAAATGCCAAAAGCCACTGGGATTTTAACTTTCTTCCCCAGAGCACAGCTCAAGCACTCCAGCATTGAAGGACAGCTTCCTGCTGTCCCAATAGGGTCTAATAAGGGTAGGAAGAAGATGACTGGAGAGAGACTGAGTTCCTCTTGCAGCAGCAGTGGTTTCCACCACTGCACATCCATCTTGCTCTTTTGTCAGCCAAGCGCTTCGAGAAGTGTTCCCATGCTCCATTAAGCCAGAGAGAATCGGCCTAGAATTGAGCTGCTAATGCACAGAAATCATCTTACTCCAAAAGGTATGACTTGTTACAGGGTTGTACTCGGGCTGGCAAAGGGGCCAGGACAAGAAGAATTACAGCCCAGCTAATCAGCTACATCGACTGGTTGATAGGGCCCCATCCAGACTGTGCAACAGTGACCACAGGAAGAGAAAATGGTTCCATAAGATAAAGGAAGCTCTCAGTACAGTTGTAGATGTACAGCAGCAGGCCTTTAAAGCAATTTAAACACTGCAGAGCGACAGTCAGCCCCTGACTGTGTGGGGTTGTATTGGGCAAGCCAGGGCTTTGGGACCTGGAAAGAAGGTGACAGTCATCCTGAAGGAAAGATGCATAGTGTAGAAAGACCTTGTAAATGGAGTGAAGCACATGTTGACAAACACGTTGACAAACATGGTATGATGCCCAGGTATGTTGACTGGTAACACTCAAGAATGGTAACTGAGCACTTTTGGTCACTGCATCTTGACCTAAATCAGCAAGAGGGTGGTCAACAAGAGTAGGAAAGTGATTGTATACTGGTCACTGGTGAGGACATGCCTTGAGTCCTGGGCTCGGTGTTAGGCCCTACGCTACAAGAAAGACACTGAGGTGCTGGAGCATGTCCAGAGAAGGACAACATAGCTGGAGAACAGGTCTAGTGAGGAGCAGCTGAGGGAACTGGGGTTGTTTAGATAAGAGGAAGATGAGGGCAAACTGCATTGCTCTCTTCAACTCCCTAAAAGGGATGTAGATGAGACTGAAGAAAAGACTGCCTGCAGACACTGTGACTTGGGGTTGCCTAAACCACCCGCTCACTCTATCAGCTGCATAGCAAGAGGGGAAAAATAATGTCAACTTTAATATTAATAGACTACTGTTTATACAGTTACATTCACCTTTTACTTAAGTAACTGCAAAAAGAGGCAATTTGCAGCCCAGAATGACAACTGTATCCTGGGCTGCAACAAAAGCAGCATGATCAGCAGGATGAAGAGAGTGATTCTGCTCTACTCTGCTTCCCTGAGACCCCACCTGGAGTACTGTGTCTAGTTCTGGTGCCCCCAACACAAGAAGGACATGGAATTTTTGGAGCAGGTCCATAGAAAGACATGAAGATGATCAAAGGGCTGGAGAACCTTCCCTGTGAGGACAAGCTGAGAGAGTTGCTCAGCCTGGAGAAGATACGGCTGCAAGGAGACCTTATAAGTGGCCTTCCAGTACCTGAAGGGGGCTTACAAGAAAGCTGGGGAGGGAATTTTCACAAGGGCTTGCAGAAAGAGGAGCAATGGACCAAAGCTGGAAGAAGGGAAATTTAGACTGGCTGTTAGTAAGCAATTCTTTAGACTGACCGTGGTGAGACATTGCAACAGGTTGCCCAGGGAGGTTGTGGATGAGCCATCCCTGGTAGTGTTGAAGGCGAGGTTGGACAGGGCCTTGAGCAACCTGGTCTAGTGGAATGTGTCTCTGTTCACAGTGGAACTAGATGATCTTGAATGTCCCTTTCAACCCAAACCACTCTATGATTCTACAAATTGGCAGGAAACTGATCAAGAATGGAGGTCATGGCTGTAATCGGCTTTACATAAAGTTTTAAACCTAATTTAAACCTGAGGAAGGAGACAAATTGTGATAAGCTTTATAAAAAATTGAAGCCATGAAAAAGATTTCTGCACACAGAAGACCAACTATTTCTATTTGTCACTGGTTCAGCACTACAGAAAGCCAAATGCCATTATTTATAAACAAATATTTTGCTTGGCAAAGTTATATATGATGCAGTAAATTCTAATAACCTCTCTTAAACTATAATTTCCAGTCTGGTCTCAGAGTGCACTGTAATAAGAAATAACTACCCTGTCAGGATAATGCTTTGAAAGTAGCAGTCCAACAGTCTAGAGAAGCATACAGGAGTTTCACTTAAACTTAACAAAGACGTGTCAGGATCAGCAACTCTTACACATGAAAGGCAAGCAATAATCAAGTTTAGCAATAAAAAAAAAAACACAACTAAAAAACACCTCAACCAAGTAGCAACAACAAAAAATACCAAATCTAAACCCTCTCAAGAAACTCCAGAAAACAAGAGCCATTGGCAAGGCCCATTTCAGCTTGAAGAGAGCAAAATCTAAGCTGAAGCGGCAGAAACTATCAATAACCAAAGTCATAAGAGTGAGTTACAGACATTTCAGCTTCATTACTTATTTACAGAATATACATCTTCAGGAAGCCAGACCAGACAGACACTATTTCCCATTCCACTCTTAAGTAATTCTCCCATCTTATCTTCTCCTGGATGTATTGAAATAAAAATATGTGGCTGTAGAGAAGGCTGATTTATAGAAACAGGAGCGGTTTCAAAATTTACTCCCTCAGTACGTGCGATTAGTTTCACAAATAGCACCTCTGTAGCAAAGTGCTAGGTACAGGAAAGATAAAACCTCTACAGAAAGAGCACAACAGAAATTGGCCTTTTAATACAGCCAGCTTACATTTGCCTACAGGTTCTGCTGTCCTTTCTCATGTTCAGGTTGACTGATGAAATTAGCAGGGCTTATGCACAAATAAAAAGTTTAAAGAAGAAAGTGTAAAGCACAGCAATGAGATCTTAGAGTGCTGAAACTGCTGCAGTTGGAAAAGACCTCTAAGAGCATCAAGTCCAACCATCAACTTACCACCACCATGGCCATTAAACCATAGAATGGTAAGGTTGGAAGGAGCCCTCAAGGATCATCTAGTTCCAACCCCCTGCCATAGGCAGGGACACCTCCCACTAGCATAGCTTACTCAAGGCCTTGTCCAACCTGGCCTTGAACACCTCCAGGGAGGTAGCATCCCAAAGTGTCATGTCCACACGTTTCTTGAACACCTCCAGGGATGGTGACTCCACCCCCAACCTGGGCAGCCTCTTCCAATGCCTGACCACTCTTGCAGCAAAGAATTTTTTCCTAATCCCCAGCCTGGGACTATTTCAGGTAATTTCCTCTCAGTCTATCAACTGATACTAGGGAGAAAAGACTGAGCCCCACCTCACTCCAAAGTTCCTTTCAAGGAGTTACAGAAAGCCAGGAGCTCTCCCTCAGCTGTTCCTCACCAGCCCTGTTCTCCACACCCTTCACCAGTTTTATTGCCCTGCTCTAGACATGCTCCAGCAAACAGTTCCCTCAGTTGCTCCTCACCAGCCGTGTTCTCCACACCCTTCACCAGTTTTATTGCCCTTCTCTAGACATGCTCCAGCAACTCAATGTTCTTTTTGTAGTAAGGAGCCCAAAAGTGAACTCAATACTTGATGTGTGGCCTCACCAGGGCCCAGTACAGGGGCATGCTCAGCTCCCTGGTCCTGCTGGCCACACTGCTGCTGAAACAGGTTAACACAGTCTGTGTGGTTTGCAACAGTACTGTACAAAAGACTTAGACAAAACCAACTCCTGAAAGAGGAACATAAAATGGGGATGGTTTTGTGAAGGACTTCTCTGCATGGAAACAAAATGTGCAGCTGTCTGAAGGCCGTTTTTATACATCACAATGCTGTGAAATGCTGTTCAGTGGCAGTTATGAATACAATTCTAGACATGATCCCATTTGTCCTGGGATGCTAAAGTTGGAGCATCATCTTTTCTGCCTAAGGGCAAAGCATACGATCAGGTAATGAGAGGGATGCAGCATCTTCTCTATGGGGACAGGCTGAGAGAGTCAGGGCTGTTTGGCCTGGAGAAAAGAAGGCCACATGGAGACCTTGGAGCAGCCTTCCAATCCCTGAAGGGGGCCTAAAAGAAAGCTGGGGAGGGACTTTAGAAAGGGGCCTGTAGTGATAGGATGAGGGAGAATGGCTATGAGTTGGAAGAGGGGAGATTTAGGCTGGAGATTAGGAAGAAATTCTTTCCAGTGAGCGTGGTGAGACACTGGAACAGGCTGCCCAGGGAGGTTGTGGATTTCCCCTCCCTGGAGGTGTTCAAGGCCAGGTTGGTTGAAGCCTTGAGCAAGCTGGTCAAGGTGTCCCTGCCCGTGGCAGGGAGTTGGAACTAGATGATCTCAAAGGTCCCTTCCAACCCAAACCCTTCTATGATTCATATGATTCTGTGATTAGAAAGAAGAGTGTTAGTGTCCAACCTTACAGGAAAGACAACTTAAAGTGTCTGTATTAACACAGCACTGATTTTAACACCACATGATGTCACCATAACATGGTGTTAACTTAAGAGGAGAGACAAATTCCCCTTAAAGTGACTGTAGGGTAACAAATATATTACAGCCAGAAATGGCTTTCCTAACTCAGTCCCTTTGTAACATTCTCTGTTCAAATCTGTCCTTGAGAATATGCCACCTTGCTGCTTCATGTCCTTATTGCAATTTGACATTTGTTTTCATTCAAGTTTCTCTCACTTCTGTGAAAAGCTAGATTATTCTAAAAATGATACATACATTTATCAAATGAATTGGTAATATTTTTGAAGCATAAAATGAATGCAAGACTCACTGATGTATTTTTCTCTACTCAGCAGGCCACAAGAAATCTCATTTTTCCATGTTAATGAAACAAATCTATTATTCATTTTGTTTCCCATACAGAGCCTTATTCAAACTTTGATACAAATCAATATTCTTTTGTATTTCTCCATGTAGAATGAAGACAGAATATGAGCCCGAGGCGACAACACCCATGTCGCACACACCTTCTTGTTCAGGGCACTTCAGAAATGCTCATCCCTCCTTGGGTTTTCAACTCATTAACAAGTTAATACTAACCCATTTTTCAGCTGGGTGGTTGCTGCACCACCTGAGCCCTGGAACCTCAACATCTTTTCTTATCTGAAGGGTCTGTGTGACCTCCCTCACATGCAGCCTGGGCCAACAGAGTGCTGCTGTCAGGATGAGCAATCTGCTCTCGGCAGGATCTCCACACCTGCTGAGACCAGGTCAGAAGAGACACCCAGCCACATGGTCATAGATAGCACCACCAGCTGCTGATTAAGGAAAGGTCAGCAATACTTGCTGTCCTTGCAGCCCAGAGGAACAACAAATACATCTCCTCAGCACCATCTAACTCCAAAGAAAAGGAGACAGCCTTTAACTGCACACAGCTATTGGCTGAGAAGTCTTTTAGCAGCAGTTACATGTGCTAAACTCCAAAAATATCTTTTTCTCAAAAGGGGAAAAAGGAAAAAAAAGAAAATACTATTGGATCCAAACACTACAGATGCTCCACTCAGATAATAAAGTTCAGTAAGAGATTATTTCTGGAGCCTTCTGACACTATCTCCTTGCCATCTATCACATTGGTCAGGCCAGAAGGGAGCAAAGGCTAGAGCTGAACCCACAGTCAAATACTGAGCAAAGGCAGGCAAAAAGGGCTTGAAGCTATGAGCACACTGAAAAACCAGGACTAAAATCAGATTCCTATAGCCTTTAAAAGTAATGGCACAGCTGGGTTAGAACTCTAATCCAGGCTCCACAACTGCTAGAGACTGCTGCAGAAAACGTGTCACAGAATCACAAAACATTCAGTTGCAAGAGACCTCAAAGATCATCCAGTCCAACCCTCAACTCAGTGCTGAAGGGTCAACACTAACCCATGTCCCTAAGTGCAAGGTCCACACACTGCTTGAACACCTCCAGAGACAGAGATTCCAGCATTGCCCTGGGTAGACCATTTCAGTGTTTGAGAACCCTCTCTGTGAAGAAATATTTTCTAACATCCAGCCCGACCCTCTCCTGGCACAGCTTGAAACCATTTCCTCTGGTCCTGTCGCTTGACACCAAGGAGAAGAGGCTGCCCCTTCCTCACTCCAACCTCCCTTCAGGTGGTTGTAGAGAGAGCAATGAGGTCTCACATCAGCCTCCTCTTCTCCAGACTGAACAACCCCAGCTTCTTCAGCTGTTCCTCATAGGTTATATGCCTGGAACATATATATATGTGTGTGTGTGTATGCATGTGTGTGTGTATACACACACACACATACATGCATATATATGCTTTCTCCAGTCTTGGCTTTTTCTGGACACACTCCAGCCTCCTAATGTCCCTCTTTAAGTGAGTGGCCCAGAACTGAACACAACACTCCAAAATGTGGCCTCACCAGTGCTGAGCACAGGGGAATGATCACCTCCCTGTTCCTGCTGGCTACTGTGTTTCTAAGACAAACCAGGATACCATTGGCTTTCCCTTTGCTTCAACACACCCAGAAGAAATTGAAGCTCAGATCCTGTCTGAACTGCACTATAAGGTTACTGCTGGAGCCAGGAGACAGGTTTGGCACTGTGTGCATGCAGTAACTTGGCCATTTCCAAAGATGACATTATGGTGTAACATGATAAATAGCAACATCATACACAGGGAACAGTAGAACTAATGGATAACTAAGTTTTTGTGGAGGAGACACCTAAGCATCAGCCAGCTTTGGACATTGCACAGTTAAAAAATCATGCAAGGTGAGCCAAGATCAGCAGGTTCACAGGTCTGTTAGCACCCCAAGTCCCATGAATAAACACAGTCTGGCACATGCAATTAAGGTGGGCAGAATCATAGAATGGTGAGGTTGGAAGGGACCTCGAAGATCATCCAGTTCCAACCCCCTGCCATAGGCAGGGACACCTCCNGGAGCAGCCACAACCTCCCTGGGCAACCTGTGCCAGTGCCTCACCACCCTCACTGGAAAGAACTTCCTCCTAACATTTAGTCTGAATTTCCCCTCTGCCACTTTAAACCCATTGCCCCTAGTCCTGTCATTGCAAGTCCTTGTAAATAGTCCCTCCCCAGCCTTCCTGTAGGACCCCTTCAGATACTGGAAGGCTACTCTAAGGTCTCCTGGAAGCCTTCTCTTCTCCAGGCTGCAGAGCCCCAACTCTCTCAGCCTGTCCTCATAGCAGAGCTGCTCCAACCCTCTGATCATCTTTGTGGCCCTCCTCTGGACCCACTCCAACACTTCATGTCCTTCCTGTGCTGGGGGCAAGAAGAGAAGAAACTTCCATTTGTGTTCCTGAAAATATACTGATAATCATACTTGCTAGCACACATGAGTCGGGAAAAAACAGGAGAAATAGTCTCAGGAAAAGATGAGAGTGTGCTGCTTTCACAGAATTCTGCCCCTTTACATATCAAGGAAAACATCTCTGAAAAGAGCTTACTGGAGATGGTAAACTCAGCCCTGAAAGAGTCACCAAACATGTTACAAACTGTCTGTAAATTAAAACCACAGGAAATGCTGAGAGCTGCATTCTTCTACAAAAACTTCACAGGAATGGCAGTGGTGAATTGTGTTCTCTTCTTTCCATGTGCCAAAAGACAAAGAATAGTTCAGAATGCTGAGCATGAAGGTTGGTGGTTGAATAAATTAGTACCACAGCAACTTGGAAACATAAATATTAATAAATATCCTCAAATATTATAATATATTTCAATATTATAAATCGAGGTCAATAAAACAGCTTTTTTTAATCCAGTGTTTCTAGGATTAAAACACAGACATCTCTCTGCAGAAGGAAGTGTAGGAATGCAAGCAGGAGAAATCATAGAATCAAGCAGGTTGGAAGAGACCTCCAAGCTCATCCAGTCCAACCTAGCACCCAGCCCTACCCAATCAACCAGACCATGGCACTAAGTGCCCCATCCAGTCTCCTCTTCAACACCTCCAGAGACAGAGAATCAGAAAACTGGAATATGTTTAGCCACAAAATGGGAAAGGTTTAGCCACAATGTGCCCCATCCAGGATTCTCTTGAACACCTCCAGGGACAGAGACTCCAACCACCTCCCTGGGCAGCCCATTCCAATGCCAATCACTCTCTCTGGCATCACTTCCTCCTAACATCCAGCCTAGACCTCCCCTGGCACAACTTGACACTGTGTCCCCTCCTTCTGTTGCTGGGTGCCTGGGAGAAGAGACCAACCCACCTGGCTACAACCTCCCTTCAGGTAGTTGCAGAGAGCAATGAGGTCTGCCCTGAGCCTCCTCTTGTGCAGGCTGCACACCCCCAGCTCCCTCAGCCTCTCCTCACAGGGCTGTGCTCCAGGCCCCTCACCAGCCTTGCTGCCCTTCTCTGGACACCTTCCACTACCTCAACATCTCTCTTGAATTGAGGGGCCCAGAACTGGACACAGCACTCAAGGTGTGGCCTGAGCAGTGCTGAGCACAGGGGCAGAAGAACCTCCCTGCTCCTGCTGGCCACACTGCTCCTGATCCAGGCCAGGATGCCATTGGCTCTCCTGCCCACCTGGGCACACTGCTGCCTCATCTTCAGCTACTCTCTACCAGCACCCCCAGGTCCCTCTCTGCCTGGCTGCTCTCCAGCCACTCTGTCCCCAGCCTGTAGCACTGCTTGGGGTTGTTGTGGCCAAAGTGTAGAACCCTGCACTTAGCCTTGTTCAATCTCATCCCATTGGCCTCTGCCCACCCATCCAGCCTGTCCAGGTTCCTCTGCAGAGCCCTCGTACCCTCCAACAGATCCACACCTGCTCCTAACTTGTTGTCATCTGCAAACTCACTGATGCTGGACTCAATCCCCTTGTTCAGATCATCAGTAAAGATATTGAACAGGATTAGGCCCAGCACTGGTCCCTGGGGCACACCATCAGTGACAGTTGCCAACTGGATGTGGCACCATTCACCACCACTCTCTGGGCTTGGCCCTCCATCCAGTTCTTGACCCATTTCAGAGTGAATCTGTCCAAGCCACGAGCTGCCAGCTTTGCCAGGAGCTAGTTGTGGCAGACAGTGTCAAAGGCTTTGCTGCAGTCCAGGAAGACTACATCCACAGCCTGCCCTGCACTCACCATGTAAGAAAGAAAAATAATGAGCTGTAGAGAGTGAACAGTGTTGATATCCAGGAGTAACAGGATGCCTCCCCCATGAGAAAGAAGCAGGAGTTAAGATAAGGGGTCCAGATGATCCAGGAAAAAACAAGATCAAAGCAGGCCCATTCAAAACAAGGCTGTACATCGTTCGCATTATGTTAATGCTCTGTCCGTGTTGTGGTATAAAAGCAGCTCTGGTTGTAATAAAGTGGGATTCTGCATGCCCCCATGGAGGCTGTCCATGCTTCTCTGCAAGGAAGTTGTTTCATTTTGTGGTTGCCTTTTTTATTTATTTTTTCCCCGAGGGAGTACTTCAATGTCTACGTGGAAGATACTTTGTGAGTATTTGTATTGTTCCTGTCACTATGGCACACAAATTCCACACAGGAAACTAATTCCAAGAGACTGATACTTCTCTGTGTTAGTGAGGAGCCATACCTGCCTTTGGCACAGCTGCATACAATGTCGTCCAATCTGCTTCAATGCTGGGACAAATATTAGAAAAGGCATCACACAAGACATCACTATTTATTTCTATCAGTCACTTCTGTGACATAAAGAATGCAAATCAGGTTTCTATACATCAAGTCTGGAGAAGAAAAGGCTGAGGGGAGACCACGCTGGTCTCCACAACTCCCTGAGAGGAGGTTGGAGTGAGTTGGGGTTGGTCTCTTCTCCCTAGTATCAGGTGATAGGAGAGGAAACTACCTGAAATTGTGCCAGGGGAGGTTTAGGTTGCTCATAAGGAAAAACGTCATTGCTGCACAAGTGGTCAGGGATTGGAACAGGCTGCCCAGGGAGGTGGTTTATTCACCATACTTGAAGATGTTCAAGGAATGTGTGGACATGTGTCGTGATAGGCCTAAATAGGCCAAGTGGGCTTGTACATGTCCTGGCTTGCCCAGGCATGCTCCCCTGTTCCCCCTCCCTCTGTGCTGGGGGTGGTGGCCACGGGAAAGGGGACAAAACCCCAGCTTCACCTAATATGGGCAAACTGCCATCCTAATTGGCTAATCCATGTCCAAAGGCCCATCAGTTTCAGGCTGAAATATATAAAGGATGAGCAGTAGCACAGGGGCTCGCTGCTAAGGTGCTCTCTGCTATCGCGCTCTCTGCTATTGTGCCCGTGCCTGCTGAGGCTCTTGTCGTGGGTTTAAAGAGCCGACAGAGTGAAGCTCTCAAACGAATTGGAGAAAAAAAACAGAATTGTATTTGGAGAGAGTGTTACAGATAGAAGTTACAAAGCAGAGACAGAAATCCATAAGCAAATCCCCTGAATTTTCCCCCAGCCCAAAACTAAATCTATCATCCCCAGTGCTCCAGTTCTCCCCCCCCATGCCTCCGCCATCCAAGAGGCCTAAGCACAGCCTCTGGAGGCCCCAACCAGGCCTATCCTTACATGTTTGTCCCGATAACACAGCTCCTGCCCGACGCAAGGCTGGAGGGGGAGGAAAGGAGAACAAGCTGGCCTTGCCGTGAGCTTATGAAGAGATAGCAGAATTGTGGGATTGAATAACATATCTTCAAGTCCCTAGAGGACTTTTTAACCCTATAGTTCCCAACCTGGGACACTCTGATGCCTCCATGCGTTCGGCCTGCACAGCCAGCATGACACCGTGCCCAGACCGCACACCGCAAGACATCCTGCTGCACATGAGAGCCTGCTGCCAGGAGAGCCAGGACCAGGTCAGAGATGTCTGCCTCCTTTTTCTGAAGCACTCAGGAGCCCGAGGAAACTCCAATGCCTCTAACAGCTTCCGACCTGACAGCAGCCCCGCCACGTGCTTTGGGTATTGTCCCATGATATTTTTGTGAGTAAATACTTAAAGCCTCTTGTAATCATTGATTGCCTTCTGCCATAAGCACAAAGGAGCTTCCTGCATCTATCCAGTGGCTAAGCAGGATAATTAACTGCAAGTGGTGTAAGTGACCACACAAACCTTCTCTTCCAGTAAAAATGTTTGCTTATGCTAGTTGCCTTTAAAGTGTTCCAGTTTTGCCTGTTCCCTGTATGTATACATTTCCAAACAGTGCGCTTTTGAACCTTGTATGTAAGTTTTGTGGTGAGATTTAAGGTTAATAAACAGTTTTCATGATTATTATCAATCTCTGCCTGGATACCAAAAATTAACATCATTATTAATTTTGAATCTTTTCATCACAACTTTGGGACATGGTTTAATGGCCATGGTGGTCTTAGGTTGAAGGTTGGAGCTGAGGATCTTGGGGATCTTTTCCAACTGAAATGGTTCTATGATTCTATGATAAATATAAATATACCTTTACCTTCATCACTGGAATGAGAACCTCACCCCTAAATCCAAAATTAAGTTGTGATTGAAAGAAAAAAAAATCCTTTATGAGGCTATTGGTAAGGAAGGGCATAGAGAGGAAAATACATGCACCTCTTGATTCTGGATCCCTGGCCAAGTTTGAAGCAGTCAGTTGAATGGAGTCAGTTTCCAAAGCTTCATCAGCTTTGCAGAAGCAGCATCACACTGCTCAATGGCATTTTGTTTCCATTTCATGCATTTATGTGACATGGCAACTTAATACCACACACAGTCACTGAAAATAGGTAAATAAATTGATCTCCTCAGGGAAGCAAACATTTCTTACGTATAAGGAAAAGCCTTTTGGAAACTTCTGACATCAGGTTATTTTTAATAACAGTAAAGTAATATATGGCAGTATTACCTGCACTCTACAACCTGAAATGTGCCAAGAAGTGAGATGAAAACCATGGAGCAATAAACAACCTAAAAGCAATCCAAGTGGTTCTCAGTCAGAGGGTGCTAAATATGGGGGTTCAGTTCTACCAGCTAAGGAAAACAGATTGAACCAAACACTTATAGAATTAAAATGCCTTTGCCACAATGCACCAGCAAATCCTTCAAATGGTTTCAGAGCCAACATTTTTTATGCAGCCTTTTCAAAGTTTTCTTAAACATTTCTCCTTAAATACATCCAATATGTTAGCTTCAGCTAAAACTTGCTCCTCACATAACTTCTGCTATAAGGAACCAACAAAGGTCAATCACAAGTACTTCAGATTCTTCTAATAAATACATAAAATTTTTAAAAGGGTAAAAAAAAGAGAGAAAAATGTCAGCTAATGTCATCTGGAATTCAGGGATAGGTTAGTTCTGGAATTAATTACCACTGCCAAATCCTTCTCCCAGAAAACCAGACCACAGCAGATGATGCTAATATATAGATACATATATAGACAACACACTTATATGAGGTGCAGTGTAGCCAGGGACTGTTCCTACTTTCTCCTATAACCTCTGAAGCCTTTTCAACAAATCTGCTCAGAAATAGCCTAAGAATCCAGAGAAGGGGTTTGTTAGTGCTTCTAGAAAAGCAGTCAGTATGTTAAAAGATTATGTATGCAATGGCCCTCAAAACAGAAATCGTCCACAGGAAATGGGGAAAATTATTATTACAAGAATTTGAGGAAAGGAATAATAGGCTTACAAATGTCCACTGCTGTTCAAAACACCCTGAGAAATTGTTGGTCTTTTCCAGAGAATAAGCTTAGAGGTTTAGCCTTAACTGACATTTCATGAGGTTATTTATCCCCATTGACAGTCTGGAAAAATGCTCACTTTAGCAAAACAGTTTTATTCACAGACCTCTCCCTCAGGTTACCCAGCCTAAGTGAGAGCCAGGAACTATACAGGCAGGTCAGCCATCCCTTCAACACCATCATGACCTTTACCAATCAGCAATCTCAAATAAGGAAAACTTTTCTATTGTGTGGGATGACACTTTGCAGAAGACTATTTTTCCACTTGCACCTTAGTGTCACAGACACTCGCACTTGGCCAGATCTGTCCTTTTTGTCAGCACTCCCTGGAATTCCCCATTACAGATAAGGATTGTATTTAGAGGGTTCTACCTTATAGAGAAAGAAAAGCTCTTAAAAGAAAAGGCTACGAAGCAGGACTCCTCTCTTGTGCTATCTTAAATCATTCCTCCTCCACTACTTCAACAGCAGGAATTTTCAACAGGCCAATGGATATCGTAAGCTTTAGCATTCCATTCTATACTTCTTGTCAAAGAACAAGAACCATACAGCAATTCCCATTTAGTTGAAATCAAATATGTAATTAGCAATCAAAAGAGACATTGAGCTTCCAGACAAGACATGACTGGAGACTGCTTTTGGGAGCTACGTTTTCAACCTTGCATAAAGCAGCCTGAAGAATTGATTTACAATGAGTATGTGAGGGAGGCAGAACAAAAGAAAAAAGGAAAGAAATTTCTTTTTTACACCCACAAACTTCTCTCTTCTCCATAGCATTTTGTTGTAACTAAAGCAGCATGTCCACAGGACAAACTGTATCTAACAGCCACCTCCCTGGAGGTGTTCAAGGCCAGGTTGTGTAGCATCTTGAGCAACTGGGAAGGTGCAGAAGGTGTCCCTGCCCATGGCAAAGGTGATTGGAAGTAGATGATCTTTAAAGTCCCTTCCAACCCAAACCATTCTGTGATCTATGAAAAGTAAGTTTCAGATGAGCTACTCTCTAATCTTTCTTGGAGTAGCAGTAACACCTAGTTAGTTCAATGGTTCTGGGTTTCATAGAATCATAGCATGGCAAGGTTGGAAGAGACCTCAAGGATCATCTAGTTCCAACCCCCTGCCATAGGCAGGGACACCTCCCACTAGCACAGGTCACTCAAGGCCTCATCCAACCTGGCCTTGAACACCTCCAGGGAGGGAGCAGCCACAACATCCCTGGGCAACCTGTGCCAGTGCCTCACCACCCTCACTGTAAAGAACTTCCTCCTAACATCCAGTTTCAATCGCCCCTCTGCCAGTTCAAACCCATTGCCCCTTGTCCTGCCCTTGCAAGACCTTGTCAATAGTCCCTCCCCAGCCTTCCTGTAGTCCCCCTTCAGGTACTGGAAGGCTACTCTAAGGTCGCCTGGAAGCCTTCTCTTCTCCAGGCTGAAGAGCCCCAACGCTCTCAGTCTGTCTTCATAGGAGAGCTGCTGCAGCCCTGTGATCATCTTCATGGCCCTCCTCTGTTTCAATACGCAACATTACTTTCAGAGAATATAACAACTCAGCTCTGGCTGGAACTAACAGAAACATCCTGTGTGAAAAACTTGAGCTGACCAGTGTCCTAGGAGATAAAATTGCAGAGGTAATATGCAGAAAAAAAATCAAACCAAGTGCACAAAATAAACTGGTCCTGTCTTTTCAAAAGGTTTCTACTTTTTTTTCAACTCCACCACCTATAAATCATACAAGGAGAACTTCATCTCCAGGTCAGGGAGTAGCTTTTTGTGCTAGCATAGCACAGCTGAGACCAGTGAGGATATTTGGATTCACAGACTCTGCATTAGCTCAGAAATTCTGAAATCTGATTATCCTTTCACTCTGATATCAAAGGATCTATGACAAGTGTACAGTCTTGTGACCTGGATAGTGGTCCCTTTTGCTCTAAAGCTTTTGCTCTCCAGAGAAATACTGACAGATAAAGCCTCCCAGCTGGGGGAAAGTGAGCAAATATCCCAATGATCCATGAATCTCATCATTGTTGTGATAAAATCCATGTAAAGAAGCCAGAAAGGTACCTAAGCAATGAACATGGGTACGAAATTACAAAGCCTACAAGGTGTAGACTCTCATGAAAGGCAACAGGATTTGACAGAACCAGTCACACAGTTCACGCCCCACCACAAGGTTATGTCCCTATTTCTCACCAGGAAAACACCCAGCCAAAGCCATTAGGCAAAGTAAACCCTGATGCATAGAATCATAGAATGTCAAGGGCTGGAAGGGACCTTGAAAAATCATCTGGTCCAGCCCCCCTGCCAGAGCAGGATCACCTAGAGCAGATCACACAGGAACACATCCAGATGGTTCTTGAATATCTCCAGAGAGGGAGACTGCAAAACCTCCCTGGGCAGCCTGTTCCAGTGCTCTGTCACCCTCACAGTGCAAAAAAAAAAAAATCTTCCTCAGGTTCACATGGAACCTCCTATGCCTCAGCTTCCCCCCATTGCCCTTTGTCCTGTCACTGGGCATCACCGAGAAGAGGCTGGCTCCATCCTCCTGGCACTCACCCCTTACGTATTTATAAACATTAATCAGGTCACTTTTTAGTCTCCTCCTCTCCAAGCCCCAGCTCCCTCAGGCTCTCCTCAGAAGGAAGATGTTCAACTTCCTTCATCATTTTTGTAGCTCTGTGCTGGACTTTCTCAAGCAGCTCCCTGTGCTTCTTGAACTGGGGGGCCCAGAACTGGACACAATACTCCAGATAAGGTCTCAACAGGGCAGAGTGCATCGATGCATCAGCAACATTACAAAGTGATTAAGAAGGGGAATTATGTCAAATACTTGGACACTTGGTCAAAGAGAAAGAGAGAAAGAAACTCCTGCACATGGATTTACTGCCTTGAATTTCCCTCTCAAGAGAAGGATACAGTCAGAAAACACTAGAGAAAACAAACAACATGAGACCCTCTAGCCCATGATTCTCATTAAAAATACACATGTTCTTGGTAGTTTCATCTTCCATCAAACAGAGATAAACAAAAAAGAGACTCAGCTCATGCCTCTCTGAGGCAATGGCTGCTGCCAGACAGATGCCAATCCAGCAATTCGGGGCCTTGAGAGCCCCAAGTCTAACTGCAAGAGCTATACAGTTACTCTTCAGTTGGCTTGCACATAAAAGGAGTGAGTTCACATCTTTAACTGCTGATACATTAAGCCCTGTTGAGAGAATGCTGAAAAACGTTTTAGCATTTATAGCAGAGCTTTAATCTTCACCTCTAAATGAGCTGAACAGTAATAAAAAGTGAACAGAAAGGAATGGGGGCATGGATACAACACCAGTTCCCATGAGAACTGAAATATCCAAGCAAGAAAACCAATGACAGCCAACTGAGTCCTGGGCTGCAGCAAGAGCAGTGTGGGCAGCAGGGCAAGGGAGGGGATTCTGCTCCTTTACTCTGCTCTTCTCAGACCTCACCTGGAGTCCTGTGTGCAGTTCTGGAGACCCCAACACAAGAAGGATGTGGAACTGTTGGAGCCAGTCCAGAGGATGCCACAAAGATGGTTAGAGGGCTGGAGCAGCTCTCCTATGAGGACAGACTGAGAGAGTTGGGGCTCTGCAGCCTGGAGAAGAGAAGGCTTTGAGGAGACATGGAGTGGCCTTCCAGTATCTGAAGGGGGCCTACAGGAAGGCTGGGGAGGGACTATTGACAAGGTCTTGTAATGACAGGACAAGGGGCAATGGGTTTGAACTGGCAGAGAAGAGATTGAAACTAGATGTTAAGAAGAAGTTCTTTACAGTGAGGGTGGTGAGACACTGGCACAGGTTGCCCAGGGAGGTTGTGGCTGCTCCCTCCCTGGAGGTGTTCAAGGCCATGTTGGATGAGGCCTTGAGTGAGCTGTACTAGTGGGAGGTGTCCCTGCCTATGGCAGGGGGTTGGAACTGGATGATCTTCGAGGTCCCTTCCAACCTTACCATTCTAGGATTCTATGATTCTATGTAACTCTACTTTTCTCAGCCAGGTGAGGGACATTGTTGTTCTGTGGATGACACAGTAGTATGTAGCCTGCTTTGCTAAAACTCTATTAAGCCACATAGGAATTATCTACAGTTGCTGCAACTACTGCAGGTATTTGGCAGAAATGCTCTCAGCCCTTCCACCGCCTGCCTGACTCCAAGCAATTTTCAGGACTTGATCACCTTCCTTGATAAGACTTTATAGCTAGGAGATGTTCTGCAGTTGTACTGCCTGATCCAGCCCCTTTTCCAAGCATCACCATGGGACACATTGACATAAGCCCTTCCTGTCAGCCACCCTGTGGAGTAAGCTCCTGCCCCTGGTGACTTCAGCCACTAAGCTGCAGTAGCTTGGACTGCACATTCTGATGCAAACAACTGGGCTGTTGCACGGCAGATGACTTAACCTGGATCACCTTCAACACTTTGAGGGCTCAAGGATCCTCAGTTTAAAAAAAAAAAAAAAAAAAAAAAAAGGAAGAAAACAGCATAATGACAAGAGCAGGTCAAAACCTGGGGGACAATTTCAAATGTAGCCATGAAAGGATGGAAAACTGCTGATTTGGTATGAGAAAGGACACCTGTCCTTAATAACCAGGGAACTTTTCTCCCTGCCTTCTTCACACAAAACCAATCCTTCAAGGTTCCTAGGTTGTAACTTTGAAAGAACAGCAGTGCTTGTAACCAGCACTGGAGCATTTATACTCTGTTCTTTAATATGAACATCCATTACAGATAAAAATAAAAATTAATGCTAGGGACTATAATATTTTATTTTCCACAGCCCTACCATACACCTAAGAATCCAAAGAGATCTTCTGAGCAGGGAAAATTTATTACCCATACTAAATCACTTTACTATAGAAGTATAAAATTATATCTGCTCTAATTAAAATGTTGAGACCCTTACACCAAGCTAACCACTAAATATGTCATTAAACCAAGAAAACTGCATTTACTTCTGTAAAATTCCCCAATATCTTCTGAGGTGAGAACTTAGTACAAATCAAATCCTCATATTTTAGTAAAAGCTCTTACCTCAGCTATCACTATTCTGAAACTGTTGAATTCAGAACCTGCTGAAGCGAAGAACCAAATCTATTGGCACTTAGCAGGGCCTCTGGCTATATGCACTCCCCAGGAGGAGAAAGGTAAAACAAGTTTCATCTCATTAGCAAGTACAAAATGCTTCAAACTTAATTTTATGATCAGAAAATAATTTTTTTTCTCTTTAAATACTGGCATAGGGAAAATTCATTTGGAAGTGTGGACGATATGTCAAGGGAAGGAAATGATGTGCAGAAAAAGCTTCAAGAGATTGCACTGCTTCTGACTTTCTTCTTCAAGATTGGATGCTTTGAGTGTGGCAGAAGTAAATTATATTTCACCAACTGACAATTATTTTTTCCCCCTGCATTTCAGAAAATTAGAAAGATTGAGATGACCACCACAGCACACAAAAAAATCCCCAGTATCACTTTTTTTTTTAGATTAACCAGCTCATAGCATTTCCTGAGCAAAGAGAGAGCTCCCTTTTTGGATAACCTTCGTATGTCCCATGCAGCACTTCATACACATCACATGGCCCCAGTGGGATCCAAGCACTACTGAAAGCAGCAGCAAGGTGCTTTCATGTCTTGTCGCCTGACAGATGCCAGTGACATGTCCTGCTTTTGTCAGAGCCCAGCACTGTTCCTCACAGAATCACAGAACTGTTTTGGTTGGAAAAGACCTCTAAGAGCATGGAGCCCAACCTTCATTCTAACACCATATGGTCATTAAACCATGTGCACACAGTTGTTGAACACCTCCAGGGACAGCAATGCCACCACCTTCCTGGGCAGCCTGTTCCAGTCCCTGACTGTTCTTGTAGGAAAGAAATTAGTCCTAATATAGAACCTAAACCTCCCCTGGTGCAACTTGAGGCCATTTCCTCTCATTCTATCATCTGATACTAGGGAGAAGTGACCAACCCCCACCTCACTCCAACCTTCTTTCAGGGAGAAAGCAATGAGGTCTCTCTTCAGCCTCCTGTTCTCCAGACAAAGCAACGCTCTCAAGGATCTTATTTCACTCCATTAGAAGCCCAGAAAATAACAGGAAAGTGACTACAGCTCAATGTGAAGCAAGTCCCAGTATTTCCTAACCAAGAGGGAAAGATTTACTTAGTGTATGTGAAATATATTCTAGGATCAAACCTCTCCAGCCTTCAAAAAGTATGATACCCTGCTCAAACGTGAAATTATTTTCTAACTGCTGTTTATTTAATTATACATTTTTATTGCTTTATGATCTTCTTTCTGAACCTTAATGGTTTGTGTTTGCCAGTTTTATCTCTTTTGAAAGACTAGAAATTCAGTTTTGTAGACAATTAAAATGCTGTACAGTACTTCTGGTGTTATTGTCGTGTACATGCACAGCTTTGAAATGCTGCTAACAAGACTGATCCAATGTTGAATTTAAATACATGCCAATTGGAGAAGAAAAAAAATGCTGTCTGAAGCTCCTAACTCACTGTTAGACTACACACTGAGTCAACTTACTGGAAGTGAATCCAATATTTAAATTAATAAACACTTTAACAACACAAAAGAATTCTGAGACTGCTTGAAAGAATCCCATGACAAGCTGAAGCAAAACTCTATTTATTATAGCTTCCTGCAGAAATGCCAGCTCCTAGTAAACCAGTTCGTTACGCTGGAAATAGCCACACAAAAGCAGGTACTCAAAATTGAGATATACTTTGGGAAGTAAGGACTTATGACTGGAAAGAGACACCAAAATTGCAGGAAAAAAACAAGGAGGTGGCAAAACTGCTCAGGTAAGCAGGTAAGTTTGTGGCTACTGCCAGGTACAGCAGCTTGGGCAGCACTTACAGATGTCACTCCTCTACTGCCTGGATGCAGGAAGGAAAGACATTTTCACTGGTGAGAAGGTTAATTTTGAGTGAACTAAAAAGTCTGGATAGGGAGTTAGGTTTAGGTTGGCCATTATGAAAAAATTCTTTCCTGAAAAGAGTGGTCAGGCATTGGAACAAACTGCCCAGGGAGGTGGTGGAGTCACTGTCCCTGGAGGTGTTCAAGAAACATGTGGAGATGGCACTTAGGGCCATGGTTTCATGGCCATAGTGGGCTTAGGTTATTGAGTGGACTTGAAGATCTTAAAAGGCCTTTCTAACTGGAACAATTGTATGGTTCTGTATATGAGAAGTTAGGATCCAATGTTACTGCATAGGTTTAGGATGTGCAGTTAAATCCACGCCACAGAGAGCTGTTGGAAGGATTGAATTTGCTGCAGTTGACCCTAAGGCCAATAGAGCTGTAAAAGCATTCTTTGAGTTCAATCTGCCTGAACCTCCTGCAGCTGCAGGTTATCCTGTGGGCAGCAGAAATGCTTGCCTGTGCAGGCTGGAATCACACACCTCTGCAAGATCAGACAGAGGTGTGCTTGGCCAGGACCACAAACCATTCCTCAAGATTACAGCATTGTAAATTCAGTTCAGTAAGCTTCACAACTGGCAACTGTGTGTGACTGTACATGTCACTCTCTGGCCTTCTTTCAAAGAATGGTATTTTTTCCTGGGATACAAGGAAGCCACATGGGACAACAGCTTTTAGGCTTCAATAATCTGTTGACTGGAGCAGCTCAAGCTAATCACCTATGCATGTCTGATGCACCCAAACAAAATGCTGTTTTCTCTGTTGAGACGAAGTATGGCATGCTCACTGAGTGTGTGAGTGAAACAAAATAGCCTCTGTTGCAAAAAAAGAGCCTCTAAGGAAATTATGTAAGTGAAGAAAAATCCCAAGGACTTGCCTGAGACCAACAAAAATCCAGGGCATCATTTACACATTGCCCAAAGCCATTCAATCTCAGGGCTGGGTTCTCTCTAAAGCAGTGTGCTTCTGCTGGTGCTTCCATTGCTTCAGGTCTCTGTGGATGATGCATTTGTTTTGCTGCTGCTGCTGCTGTTTGTGAGATTGACTTCACAGTGAGGTTCTGCTGAATAAAGTGCCATGATTTACTTCTGCAGAGATGTAAATATTGAAAGCACTACCTGCTGAAAATTAATATAGTCTCTGAGAAGCAGAAAGTTATTCTCCTAGCTGCATCTCTGCCTAATATGTGCATGGCATCTGTCAATTTATGGTAACTACAGATCTTTATCATGGAACAGTGAATTAGTTGGGGCAATTAATGAGGCAGGAATGATAAAATATGTAAAACCAAGTCTTGTTATCTTTCATCTTTTCTTGTTCCAAAACATCCCAAATACTAAGATAACATTGCATTTGGATTTAAAAAAATCTCTGCTGACAACATTCCCCACACCTGTGTGCCACTGGTGTTTGGTTCAGCCACTTTGATTTTTAATGAGGGCAGGAATCATAGAATTGTTTCAGTTGGAAAAGACCTCTAAGAGCATCAAGTCCAGCTGACATCCTAACATCAACATGGCCATTAAACCCTGTCCCAAAGTGCCATGTCCACATGTTTCTTGAACTTCTCCAGGGACAGTGACTCCACCACCTCTCTGGGCAGCCTGTTCCAGTGCCTGACCATTCTTTCAGGAAAGAAATTGTTCCTAATATCCAGCCTAAACCTGACAATTTCAGGCCATTTCCTCTCCTTCTATCACCTGATTTAGACTAGATGTTAGGAGGAAGTTCTTTACAGTGAGGGTGGTGAAGCACTGGCACAGGTTGCCCAGGGAGGTTGTGGCTGCTCCCTTCCCAGAGGTGTTTAAGGCCAGGTTGGAGGAGGCCTTGAGTGACCTGTGCTAGTGGGAGGTGTCCCTGCCTATGGCAGGGGGTTGGAACTAGATGATTCTTGAGGTCCCTTCCAACCTTACTATCCTATGATTCTATGATACTAGAGAGAAGAGATCAACTCCCACCTCACTCCAACCTCCTTTCAGGGAGTTGTAGAGAGCACTGAATCTCCCCTCAGCCTGCTCTTCTCCAGACTAAACAACCCCAGGTCCCTCAGCCACCTCCTCACTAGACCTGTTCTCCAGATCTTTTGGCAGCATCATTGCCCTTCTCTGGACATGCTCCAGTACCTCAATGTCCTTCTTGTAATAAAGTGCCCAAAAGTGAACTCAGTATTTGATCTGTGGCCTAACCAGTGCCCAGTAGAGGGGCATGCTCACTTCCCTGGTCCTGTGGGATACACTATTCCTTATCCAGACCAGGTTGCTGTTGATCCTCTTGGCCACCTGAGCACACTGCTGGCTCACGTTCAGCCTGCTGTCAACCAGCAGCCCCAGGGCCTTTTCTGCTGGGCAATTTTCCAGCCACCATGCCCCAAGCCTGTAGCATTGGGGAAGAGGAATAATTGGAAGGAAACCCAACTGAGTAACAAAGCTACTGAACTGCCTTTTTTCTTCTTTTTTTAAGGACTGCAGTTCAGCTTTGTTTTAATGTACTAGTGGCAGTGACAGCACTGGGTTCTACTGACACTGCACCCCAAAGGAGGGTGCTTCTAAATGCTCTGCATTCCCAGCAGCAGAGGGGCAATGAGGGCTGATCTGTGAGTGTTTGAGTGTCATACCTCCAGACATAACTCTTGGCATCACCATGACCATGACATTGCTGTAAAGATCCTATGCCCTTCAGTGTGGAGGCTGAAGAAAATGAGGGCACCTCAATTACTGATCAGCATGTAAGTACACTCTCAGCGTACTTACTGGGTTCAGCCTCCTGCTGCTGGCCACTGCCTCTTTTAAAAATCTCATTTCTGACTTTGGCAGTAAAGTGTGTGCTAGAGAAAAGGGTGCTTGTAACAAAGGCTGCTGTGGTCATTAGCTGTTGTAACCAGGTCATTCCCCTGGTGCAGCACTGCCTCTTACAGAGGAACATATAATGCACAAACCTTGCTTCACCTGCTAATCAGTGATCTTTGGGTAGCACTAAAACAGTGAAAACCATGTAGCTGGTTTTCCCTCCAGTGCTCTCACTTACTGTGACTCAGGGCTTATCTTTTTGGCCAGACAGATCATTAATTTTCCCAGGTGTTTATTATTCACATGAAATGGCCTATACTTCTGGTAGCCAGTGTTTTATATCTGTGCCTTCACCAGTGTGAAATCAGTGAGATGACCAAAGACCTTGATATTAGCCTGATGTTATTACTCAATATGACATCTCTATGCCCTGGTCCCCTGAGCATAGTAAAAGTAGTTTTATAGTCAATTTTGTTGCTAAATAAATCAAGCCATAATCCCCTTGCCCTTCCAAAATCCACTTTTTGGTTGTTTTTTTCCCCTTTTTTCTTACCCTGAGGTAGTCTAGGCACCATAAGATACTATACAACTACCTACTTCACTTCAGACTTCCAAAGCAGATGATGAATTGCTGTAGTTTATTAGACAACTCAACTGACTACATGTGCCAAACCACATAAAACCTGAAGATCTTCTGCTTAGACTGTCTGCAGTTTGTGAGGGTGTGCTCTTTTCCCAAAGACCTTGCTTTTAATGCTAAAAGCCCAGTCTGACAGTTTTATCTGTTAACTAAGGTGTAAATCTTCAGAGAAGTGACAGGTGGCCACACGTCATATTAAATTGGTAGTAAATCTTTTTCCCTGGCACGCTCAGTAAGCTTTGTTAGATGTGTACACCTCCAGAAGAGCAGGAATAATGCCATGGCAATGTAGACATCATCTTTATACCATAGATTACTTTTTTCTTTTTGCCTTTATCACATATTATCTTAAGTACATCTTCCTCTGCTTCACTCATGGGGTGTCAGCCTCTGAGAGCTGTCGCTTCAAATAGCTTAGCTTGCAGTTACATCTTCATTTCTCACATTATTCCCAGCATAACTGGGACTCATCTTTCTTATCAATACATAAAGGGTGGCCACCAGGAGGATGGAGACTGTTTTTACAAGGAGTCGCATGGAAACTGCATGTTAGGAGGAAGTGAGGGTGGTGAGACACTGGCACACTTTGCCCATGGAGGTTGTGGAGCTTCTGTGCTCCACATCCTCCCTGGAGGTGTTCGAGACCAGGTTGGATGAGGCCTTGAGTGACCTGTACTAGTGGGAGGTGTCCCTGCCTATGGCAGGGGGTTGGAACTAGATGATCTTTGAGGTCCCTGCCAACCTTACCATTCTATGACTCTATGAAAAGACAAGGGGTAATGGCTACAAGTTGCTACTGGAGAGATTGAACTCCAAAATAAATGTGTTCCTCATGAGAACAGTTAGACACTGGAATCATCTCCATGGGGAAGTAGTGGATTCCCCTATATTGGACAGTTTCCAGACTCAGCTTGACAGAGTGCTGGGCCATCTCATTTCAACTACACTATCACCTACAATGGTTGGACCAGATGATCCTTGAGGTCCCTTCCAACCTGGCATCTTTGACTCTCAGAATCTTACTTTTGTCTTCTAATGATTTCATATACTTCTCTTGTGCCATCCAGCACATTAATGCTTTGTTTCCTTCTCCCTCTTTTATTTACATCAGCTATGAAATGCCTTTTCACTTGGAGGCACAGTTCCAATGGCAGTAAATGAAAGTATCTGAGTAAGCCTGGAACATAATTTGGAGTAAAACTTTGCTAATGTTATTCTTCATCTATTTTGTGATGCTTTTAAACAGGGCCACACTGCAAGGAGACTTTTGGTCTGCATGGAAGATGAAGACTGAGGACTTGATTTATGGAAGTGACTCACCCATTTTACAGATTTCTTTCCCAGAGGACAGCACTTGCCATGCATTTAGGAAAGACATTTTTTAAACATAGTATGGGAACAATGTAAGCTCTACAGTCAGACATAGAATCATAGCATCATGGAATCAACCAGGTTGGAAGAGACCTCCAAGCTCATCCAGTCCAACCGAGCACCCAGCCCTAGCCAATCTACCAGACCATGGCACTAAGTGCCCCATCCAGGCTTTGCTTCAACACCTCCAGGGTCAGAGACTCTACCACCTCCCTGAGAAGCCCATTCCAATGCCAATCACTCTCTCTGTCAAGAACTTCCTCCTAATACCCAGCCTATACCATTCAACGCTTAGGATTTGTGAGGGATAACAGCATTTTGCTCCCCATGGAGCCTACATAGCTTTCCATCTCCTCAGGGAACTGGTCTGTGCTCATTTCTGACAGCCACATTGCACAGCAGCCTTATGTTGCAAGGTCCTGACCATTCCTGGACTATGAAAAGTCTCACCTGCCACATACACATGAATTATGTGGGTCCTAAGGCTGACAGTAAAGAGAAAGGATAAAGAGGAACAAGGAAATGCAAAGGAAACACCTGGACAGGTTTGACTGAGAAGGACATAGAACTGTTGGAGAGAGTCCAGAGCAGGGCCACAAACATGATCCAAGGGTTGGAGCACCTCTGCTATGAGGATAGACTGAGGGAGCTGGGGTTGTTCAGCCTGAAGACAACTCTGGGGAGGACCTTAGAGCTGCCTTCCAACACCTGAAGGGAGCCTACAGGAAGGCTGGAGAGGGACTACTCATAAGGATGTCTAGTGACAGGACAAGGGGGAATGGTTTGAAGCTGAGGGAGGGTAGGGTTAGACTGGGTATTAGGAAGAAGTTCTTCAATGTGAGGATGGTGAGACTCTGGAATAGGTTGCCCAGAGAGGTTGTGGATGTCCCCTCCCTGGAGATGTTTAAGGCGACGTTGGATGAGGCTTTGAGTCAAGTTGAGAGCCCATGGCAGGGAGGTGGGATTAGATAATCTCTAAGGTCCCTTCCAACCTAAGCCATTATTTGATTGTGCTGGAAATGCTCTGATTTGCAAGGAAGTTGGTTTGAACGCACAGGAAAGGGTTGGGCCCTTCTCCACAGCCCAGCAGACTTTGCCTTGAAGTCTGAGACTCTCCATGCACTGCTCCTGGTGAGACACATACACAGGAGCAAAGGACACCAGATAGTGAGGAGTCAATTTGTATGAGTGCTTCCAGCTTAGTAAGATGGAGAGGGTAATGTAACAGGGCAAACTGGAGATGCATGCTGCAGAGAGCTGCACCTGCTGCAAGGAATGCTGCTCTAGCACAGGTAAGCAGCCAGACTCAGACCTGCTTTTTCACTTGGCTACAGCTGCACCTCTCCTGTAAACCTTCACTCTAAGTGCAACTGCTTAAATTGCGATTCCACCCCTCAGACAGCTTTTCTATTTCTAAGAGAATACTGCAAAAACCAAATGGCAATAACACAGCTGAGACAGAAGTAGCATTGGGCTTGTCTTCAAATGCAACTTCTGAAAACAAGGCTACTAAATGAAAGAAATATGCAAATCAAGCCTTATCTCTACACCCATATGCTTACAATGCATACACTCATTTGCCTTAGTACTATCTACAAATGTCCTCCAGTAAAGCTCTAAGCTGGTGCCACACAATTAAGCTCACATCTGTTAAGTTTCATAAACTCTTTGTCCTTGATAACATCGCCCTTTTAACACTATGCTTTTATTTAACCAGTTCTAAGCCCATAAACAAACCCATCTGCCACTTAATTACCATCAGTCACTACAAATACCCTCTTTGCCCTGTGAGAAGATCAAGACAGACATCCAGACTTTCTCTAGCCACACTGTCTGACCACACAGATAGGAGTCACACAGAGCAAGAGTCCTTTTAGCCTTCTCTTTGAGCCCTCCAATATCCTCCTAGCAGAAAAGCTACAACTCCATAGAGATACCACAACTCAAAACAATTCAACCCAACTAATACTATGATGGCACTGGCAGGACCTGAAGATAACAGGTTCATGCTGTCCAGTCAACAGTATGCAAATCACAATTTTAATCTCCCATGAGCAACATCTGACAAGGTAGGAAAAGGCAAGGGCCTAAATTAAAATGAGCTGCAGCATGGGAAAATGTGACATTGTGTGATAAACTGAGAATGAGAAGACAACTAATGCTGATCAGAAACTGGTATTTGGTAATTGACAGAACTGACTTCTGCATGCAGTGTAAAAATCAACCATCTCTGAAGATATAGTTGAAAGCAGAGTCTAACTGGTTGTTTTCAATTCTTGTTATCTTGTAGCAGAGATTTAAGAGGACAAAGGATGATAAAAGTTATGTCATAATATTAAGGACAAAATGATTCATGTCATAGCTACTTCAGTGCACTACGGAATAGCTTTCTTCAGAGAACTTGCTGTCTGTGAAGAGTGGTTTTGTGAAAGCAATCTAAATGTTTTTGTTCTTGCTTTATTACATAGCTTTGCATCCATACTAGCACACAGGGGTCTTAATAGAGGATTCTGCAGCTTCTGACTCAAGTGCTATGAAGCACATACTTTCATGTACCTCAGGCTTCTGCTAATGAGCCAGCTCAAATGTCCTTTCTATAATAAATTTCTCACCAGTTGGGTTCCTCTCTTCTGTAACAGCCCATCATGAGACTGAAAGCTGCNTTTGCTTTTCTTTTACCATGTTTTCAGTGTACACAGAGACACACATAGACATGCCTGTATACACACACACACACATATATATACACATCTATATATAAAATCATAGAATGTCAGGTTGGAAGAGACTCCAAGGGTGCTCTGGTCCAACCTTTGTAGGTAGTAGTCTAGTCGAAACAAAATGGCCCAGCACCCTGTCATGTTGAGTTTTGAAACTGTCCAATGCAGGGGAACTCACTGCTTCCCTATGGAGATTATTCCAATGCCTGACTGTTCTCAGAGTGAAAAAAATAGCTAAACACATTGCACAACTTTTACAAACTTCAGACACTTGAAATTACAATTCAGCAAAGCAGGCACAACCCACTGCTGGCAGATGTGCTGCCACAAGCAGCAAAATTCAGTAATACAAATCCTCCTCTAATCTTTAATAATTTTGATAGTAGTTATTATCCAACTAAGCACTCCATGTCCCCAGAGGAGGCAGCTGGTTTGTCTGATCTGCAAAGACAGCTCTCAGCTGCCCATTTGGGTTTTAATTGCAGACAGTCAAGAAGAGAAAGACAAGGTAACTCCCACGACTGAGGAGAGCAAGCTGAATGGGTGTTTTATAACTACTACCTTCAAGGGACAGTCACTCTTAAGAAGTAATTTTCACCTCTCCCAAGAAGTATGTGATTAATGGAGACAAAATCATAAAGAAGGAGTCTAAGGGTGTTAGCTAATCTGAGCTCTATTATACCACATAAGCAGAATTCACAAACCCTGTGAAGCACCTTGACCAAATACTTTCTTCCACTAGTGAACAATTGTCACTGCTTGTGGAAATAATGCAGGAGTAAGACAGACAATGTAACACAGACTCAAAAATTTCCTTTGAAAGAGAATCAACTTTGTATTGGAGGGCCTGAAATCCTATGAACCCCCCAAATGACTTTATAATTTATGAAACAGCACTTTATTAAATGTAGTCTTTACACATGCCATTTGAAGTTTTATAATGTGAAACTCTGCTAAGATCCCAGGGTAATCTACACTATAACAGAGCTTTGAGTAATTTTATTCCTTCCTGAATGCACATATTTTTTCCCTACATCCCATGAAAAAGAATCAGAAAGCCTGCATTTTAGAAGTCTAAATAAATCTAAAGCAACATTCTCTCACACATGTTGACTTGCAAAAATGACTTCTCAGGAGAGACTGACTGGTGAGCAAAATAATGTAACCCTGGAATCCCAGATGTGAGTAAAGGTTAGGGCCATAGAACGAGCAAACTTACATACCTCCTTGTGTGAGAACCCCTGGAAGGGTAAAAACTAGTAAAAAAATAGTGAATAAAGATGACACCAAAGAGCACATAGCAGATACAGAATAGAAAACTACAGTGAGAATAACTCTGCAAGGGAAAACTTCACTTTACATCTTCTTAGAGCTGTTAACACATGGAGGACAACAGAAAATCCTTCTCCCAACTTAACTGCGCTGCAGTTAAACAGCAGAAGCAGGAATAAAATCTCCATTATAAGTGTAGAGTCAAGCAGTACAGATAAGTAGAGAAAAATCAATGCCTCGCTGTGTAGACCTAATTGGAGTCTCTAGTTATCCCAAATAACTGACACATTTGACTTCCCCCAGCAGGGGAATACACGTCAATAACAGCATTTTAGCCTGCTAAAAACTACAGTCATCAAAAGAAGATGGAAAAACTGGAAAAATGCAACAAAGGAGAAGCAAAAGTATTCAGAGGTTTGTAGACTCAGGCATCTAAGAAAAGATTAGGATCTGGCTCCTGGAAAGGGAAAAAAAAATGGAAAGGAAGCAGAAATGCTACTGATGTGAACCAAATAGTGAAGGATAAAGGGCAGAGTAATATGAACCATGGAATCATTTAGGTTGGAAAAGACCTTTGAGATCATCAAGTCCAACCATGCTTTTAGAACAACTGACTGAAGAACAAGAGGTTGTATGGGAGGGTACAGAAATGAACTAACCTGCAAGCAATTAGGTATTATTCTCTGAACAGATGGGTTAAAAAGAGCTTCAGTGAAAAGGGGGCATTGATGGGAAGCATTATATAAACTGTACTGTGTGCAGTTCTGGAGCCCCCAGCACAGGAAGGACATGGAACTGTTGGAGTGGGTCCAGAGGAGGCCATGAAGATGCTGAGAGGGCTGCAGCAGCTCTACTGTGAGGACAGGCTGAGAGAGTTGAGGCTCTGCAGCCTGGAGAAGAGAAGGCTTCCAGGAGACCTTAGAGTAGCCTTCCAGGATCTGAAGGGGGCTCCAGGAAGGCTGGGGAGGGACTATTGACAAGGTCT
>WBNM01026001.1:13852-38238 GCA_013399055.1 Ramphastos sulfuratus | reverse complement strand
TCTGTGATTCTGTGATTCCAATATCCCTAGAGTGCCTGGGGGATGAGGCTGCACAGATAGCCTCGGGAGGTTGGTCTTGAGGATACTGCAATCACACTGGAAGTCCCATGGCAGTTTCTTGCTGGCCTGTTACTCAAGGTGGAGATGAGTCACCCCAGAGGAGGAGCCATCTACCACTTCCATATCATAAATAACACTTATATGTGCACCAATTGCAGTAGTTACAGAACAGAGATTTAGACTTAAAGACAGCAAAGCAAAGCAAATAAGCAGAATACAAATTGATGACATCCATGTGCTCTGGTGACCTGACACCACCAGACTTACTATGAAAGTACTTGTAATACAGCAAAACTGGGGTTTTCAAGGCCATTGTCAAGAAGTGCTTCAATGGTTTTTATCACAGAATCACGGAATGTTAGAGGTTGGAAGGGGCCTCCAGAGATTATCGAGTCCAACCCACTCAGGATCACCCAGGGTAGTCCATACAGGAATGCATCCAGGTGGAGTTGGAAAGTCTACAGAGAAGGAGACTCCATAACCTCTCTGGGCAGCCTGTTCCAGGGCTCTGTCACCCTCACTCTAAAAGAAGTTTCTCCTCATGTTGAGCTGAAACCTTTTCTGTTCCAGTTTGTATCCATTGCTCATTGTGTTATTGCTGCTGACCACCAAAAAGAGCTTGGCCCCCTCCACTTGACACCCACCCTTCAGATATTGATAGGCATTGATCAGATCTCTCAGCCTTCTCCAGACTAAACAGCCCCAGGACTCTCAGTCTCTCTCCATAGGGCACATGCTCAAGTCCCCCACTCATCCTCGTAGCTCTCTGTTGGACTCTCTCCAGCAGGTCCCTGTCTCTCTTGAACTGCAGAGCCCAAAACTGGACACAGAATTGCAGGTTTGGTCTCACTAGAGCAGAGCAGAGAGAGAGAAAATCCTCCCTCACCCTGCTGGACACACTTTTGATGCACCCCAGAATGGCATTGGCCCTGTTGGCCACAAGGGCACATTGCTGGCCCATTCAGAACTTGCTGCCCACCAGCACTCCAAAGTCTTTCTCCACGAAGCTGCTTTCCAGCAGGGCAGCTCCAACCTGTACTGGTGCCTGCTGTTATTCCTCCCCAGTTGCAGGACTCTGCACTTATCCTTATTGAACTTCATGAGGTTAAACTTAAAGTGTGTAAACAGAACATGATTTTGCTGTTGACAGCATAGTGGCAGAAAGGCAATCTTTGTTCTCAGTAAGGTAATATCTTTAGAAATTCTAAGGGTATTTTAGGAATTAATAATTTTCATCTCTAACAATTTCTGTGTAAAATTTCAATCTGAATTATTTTCAGCCTAATTGAATTTTGTGTTACAGAATATACACAAAGTACTGAGAAATAATTCTCATTTTCCCAGTACTTGAAATCTGACTTTATGATATATTTTGCAAATGTGACAATATAATCATGAACTCTCTCACTGTACATTTTGTAGATATCCAGTGATATTTATTTTTATCAAAGGAGACATTCGGGCACAAATTTCCATCTACTGAATTTGGGAGAATCATAGAATCTCAGAACGATCTGGGTTAGAAGGGACCTCCAAAGCTCATCCAGTCCAACCCCCTCTGCACCCAGCAGGGACATCTTCAACTAGATCAGGTTGCCCATAGCCCTGTCCAGCCTCACCTTCAATATCTCCAGGAATGGGCCCCAGCCACCTCCCTGGGCAACCTGTTCCAGTGTTCCATCACCCTCATGGTGCAGAACCTGTTCCTAACATACAACGTCAATCTGCTCTGCTCTAGTTTGAAGCCATTGCCCTCATCCTGTCCCTGCAGCCCTTTGCAAACAGTCTCTCTGCATTCTTGTAGCCTGCTTCAGGTACTGGCAGGCTGCTCAGAGGTCTCCCCAGAGCCTCCGCTTCTCCAGGCTGAACACCCCCAGCTCCCTCAGCCTGGCTTTGTAGCAGAGCTGCTCCAACCCCTTGATTATTTTTATGGCCCTCCTCTGGACCCACTTCATCTGGAGTGCCAAACACAGCAGTAGTAGCTGGAGTTGGTAAACACCAATGGAATTTCACTTTTGTATATTTGAGCTACTTAGAATGAGTGGACATTTTTCGAAACATTGATTTTTCTCTTTCTGCAGGTGTGAGGACATAGGGTATCACTAAAGGGGAAAAAAAAAAGTAGAACATTTCTGAAATATTAGATAAACAACTCAATGAGTGAAAACAATGGCAGAAATTATACAATTTAACTAATTTAAAAGTTAGCAAATACCAAATTCCCATTTGTGTTTGTGTAACCTCTCTGGAATGACTGAATATTAACCAGGAGAATAAATGAAAATCTATATTAGACTTATTAAAAGGGAGATAACGGCCTAATGTTAATCTCATACTTCATTGCAAGAGAAAAGGAAAGGATAAGTATCTACAACAACAATTTTGTCCTTTATGCCTTTCGTTTGGTTTTTAAACTAGTATTAGATAGTTTTGTTACGAGCTTCACACATGTATATGAGGAGCAATGGAGAATTTCATGGACAAAAATAATAAATTTGGGGTTGTGTAGAAGTTTTGTTTCTGTCAGACATTGTGCATTGAAATAAAAATCAGACATGAAAGGGAAAAAATAAGAAAGAAAAGCAAAAGAAAGCAGAAAAGCAGGATGAGAAAATGTGCTGTTTGTCAGCCAGATATAAAATGGCTCTAATGGCTGTTTCTATGGCAACTGAAAATGAATGGCTCTGAAGATAAAGTCAGTTTGTTGTTTTTTTTTTTCAGCAGGAACATTAACATTGCTGTCTACTGGCACACACTCCAAATTATATTCTGTGCCCCAAACATCACAGTATCACAGTATCACAGTATAGCAAGGTTGGAAGAGACCTCAAAGATCATCAAGTCATCAGTGTATACAGGTTCAGTATTACCATCACATAATTTCACACAGAATCTCAGAATCACAGAATGTTAGAGGTTGGAAGTGACCTCCAGAAATCATCCAGTCCAACCCACCCAGGATCACCCAGAGTAGTCCACACAGGAATGCATCCAGGTGGCTTTGGAAAGTCTCCAGAGAAGGAGACTCCACAACCTCTCTGGGCAACCTGATCCAGGGCTCTGTCACCCTCACTATAAAAGAAGTTTCTCTTCATGTTGAGCTGAAACCTTTTCTGTTCCAGTTTGTATCCATTGCTCTTTGGCTTGTTGCTGTGCACCACGCAAAAGAGCTTGCCCCCCTCCACTTGACACCCACCTCTCAGATATTTATAGATTTTGATCAGATCCCCTCTCAACCTTCTCCAGACTAAACAGCCCCAGGACTCTCAGTCTCTCTCCATAGGACAGATGCTCAAGTCCCCTAATCACCCTCATGGCTCTCTGCTGGACTCTCTCCAGCAGGTCCCTGTCTCTCTTGAACTGCGGAGCTCAAAACTAGACACGGTATTGCAGGTTTGGTCTCATCGGGGTGGAGCAGAGGAGGAGAACAACCTCCCTAGACCTGCTGGCCACACTTTTCTTGATGCACTCCAGGATGCCCTTGGCTCTCCTGGTCACAAGGACACATTGCTGTGCCATGGAGAACTTGGAGATGACCTGCAACAACTGTTTTGGACAGCCTGGTCTCTGGTAGTCTCAGCTGCTCTGCCTTGGCCAGCAGACCAGAGCCCTTACCCTTTTCTTTTCTGAACAAAAGCCCACCAGCGTTCACCTATCTTTCATTGTATGCCAAAGCCGACTCAGCAGTTTTTAATTCCTTGGAATTACTTTCCCTTTCATTAAGATATGTTTATTGCACATCATTGCTATGAGATTCACAATATGTTTCCAAGACAAGTGTCTTCCAGGCATTTGAACCACACATTGCCACCAGAAGAAGGGGAGTTGTGCTTCTCCAACCCCTCCTTCTCTTGCTTGCACCTCTGCTCTTCGCTGGGCAAGTTCACAATATAGTTCACTCCAGGATCACTCTGACTGGGCAAGATGGATTTGACTTTGCTAGTTCTGTCCTGCACAGTCCTCCAGATTTCCTCTATCCTTATCAACACTCACGCTCCCTATGTTATCACAGAGCATGTGACACATATTCACTGCTTCATGCAATAAAATACCTCTCCTGGTGAGCTGCAACATAGCCATTCCATTCTTTCAGACTCTTTGGACTGATAAAAAAAACAACAAACCAACAAAAAAACCCCAAAAATTCAAACCAAACAAACCACAAGAGTAATTATGCCCTGGTGCCACAACACCACTATGTGTGACCTGTAGAAGGCTGAAGATCAGGTGTTTTGTGGAGAAGCCATTCTCCAGAGGTCATCAGCTGTAAAAAGAGTAGCTGTAAGTCCCACTTGGGACTCTCTTAGCTAGCAATAAAGTCATAACCTGTGTAGACTGTGGCAAAATGGGTCAGAACAGAGAAGGGCCACGAGGATGATGAAAGGGCTGGAGCAGCTCTCCTGTGGAGGCAGACTGAGAGAGTTGGGCTTGCTCATTTTGGAGAAGGCTCTGAGGTGACCTTGTTGTGGCCTTTCAGTATCTGAAGGGGGCCTACATGAAAGCTGGGGAGGGAGCGTCAGGGCATCAGGGAGTGACAGGACTTGGCAGAAATGGAGCAAAACTAGAAGTGGGGAGATTCAGATTGGATGTTAGGAAGAAATTCTTCAGCATGAGGGTGATGAGACACTGGAACAGGCTGCACAGGGAGGTGGTGGAAGTCTCATCCCTGTATGGTTTTAAGGCCAGGCTGGATGTGGCTCTGAGCAGCCTGATCTAGTGTGAGGTGTCCCTGCCCATGGCAGGATGATCCTTGAGGTTCCTTCCAACCCTGAAAATTCTGTGAGATTACCATGGCAAATACAATAAAGCTGACACGAGGTCATGTAAGCCTTTGTGTGAGCAGATGGGAGTGGTGTGGCCTGCACATGCAAGGGTTAGGGCAGAGCAGGGTGACCTCTTTCGGTGGCAGCTCTGGCTTGTGCCAGTTCCAAACAAGTGTGAATCATATCACCTTGCTTAGCACCTTTTAGTTTGTTAAAGCCGGGGTGCCACACTCGGTGAAAAATAGCCAATTTTTTTCAGCTCTGTGTGCTATAAATGTGTTGAACAAAGGACTTTGAGAGAAGAGTGCTTTCAAGCAGTAAAGCGTGTTCACACCAGCTTACTAAAATGCCCAGTGTCAAACTCAACTGGCTGATAGAGAATTTAATCCTTTGGAAGCCCAATTTGGGACACAGCTGACTCACACCGGTCTTTATATAAGATGACCTCTCCGTGAACTACACTATCATGTGTTTCTTGAAGGTTTGTTGCTCAATAAAAATTCCAGCAGGGGAATCATTCACAATATAAGAGAAAAAAGGGCATACAATGCAGTTCACTGGAAGGAGGGAATTAACCAGCAGTATATCTCCAATGCCTTTGCTCGGCAACTGTCAGCTGCAAAATGGTCTGAGGGACCAGGAGAAAGGGCAAACTGGTTTGACTAAGTAGCAAAAATAAGCAAGCCCATCAGTCTAGGACACAAAACAGTATGGTCTGGTATCAAATTTGATATTCAGTGATGTCATGAGCTGCATTTCGGATGTGAATCCTCCTGATTCAGTCCTGTTCAATATCTTTATTGATGATCTGGTCGAGGGGATTGAGTCCAGCAGCAGTAAGTTTGCAGATGACACCAAGATAGGAGCCGANGGAGGAAGTTCTTCCCAGAGAGAGTGATTGGCATTTGAATGGGCTGCGCAGGAAGGTGGTGAGGTCACCATCCCTGGAGGTGTTCAAGAAAAGCCTAGATGGGGCAATTAATGCTATAGTCTAGTTGATTGGCTAGGGCTGGGTGATAGGTTGGGCTGAGTGAGCTTGAAGGTCTCTTCCAACCTGGTTGATTCTATAATTCTATGATTCAGTGATTCTATGATTCACTCAGAAGCTGATGCAAACATTTTGAGGAAAATATGCTATTGTTTGGCTGCAGGTTCAGTAAATTAGTGGATGTTGTCTGGAGCGTGAGCAGAAATCACAGACTACAAACGGTCACCTTTCAGGGCGAAGATTTCTTTCTTTGTATGTAGAAAACTAAAGCCTGATATGGAAATAGCACTAAAACCTTTTTTTTTTTTTGTTAAGTGGTATATGGTGTTACACATTTCCATCAGGACAGAGGGTCTCTGGTCTAATGAGCATGGCAAAGAACGGGAGGATCATATGTCATGAACTACTCTGCAGGGCTGTCCAGGCTACAGATGCACAATGAAAGTGCTGCAAAACTGTGGGCTATGTGTTGACTCTCTCTGTCCTAAGCACTGGTTATGTCCCAGTTTTGCTACCAACGTGCCAGAAGGCTCTCTGGAGGCTCTCTGTGTGTGTCTTCATGTTGCTAATCAGGCTAACTATCTCTAACTAGTGTCTTGGCTCTGCTGAGACCTCACCTGCAGTACTGCATCCAACTCTAGAGCCCTCAACACAGGAAGGACATGGAGCTGATGGAGCAGGTCCAGAGGAGGGCCACAAAAATGCTTAGGGAGTTGGAGCAGCTCTGCTACAAAGCCAGGCTGAGGGAGCTGGGGATGTTCAACCTGGAGAAAATGAGGCTCTGGAGAGACCTCAGAGCAGCCTGCCAGTACCTGAATGGGGCTACAAGAAGGCTGCAAAGAGACTGTTTGCAAAGGCCTGCAGGATCAGGACAAGGGCAGTGGCTTCAAACTAGAGCAGAGCAGATTGAGATTGGATGTTAGGAACAGGTTCTGCACCACGAGGGAGGTGGAACACTGCAACAGGTTGCCTGTGGAGGTGATTGAGGCCCCATCCCTGGAGATACTCAAGTGAGGCTGGACAGGGCTGTGGGCAACCTGATCTAATTGAGGATGTCCCTGCTGAGAGCAGAGTGGGCATTGGACTAGATGACCTTTGGAGGTTCATTCCAACCCAGACCATTCTATGATTCTGTGATGCTGCCCTGCAGCATGTTACAATTGTCTACAAAAAGGCAATGTTTTCAGCCCCAGTTCTGTCTTTGATATCTCAATGTCAATATCCTGTGATACTTTCGTCTATCAAATCATAGCAACTTTCCATATGCTCATTGCACGAGGGCATTGTGGGAAGGCTATGTATGGAAATGTACAACATTTTGTGTAACATCTCCCTGCTGTAACATATGGGCATGCATCTTTTTGGGGTGGGAGGGGATTAAGGTTAGCAGAGAGTGCATTTCACAGGGTCACAGAATTATTGAGGCTGGAATAGAGCTCTCAGATCATCCAGTCCAGCCTAGGACCTAACACCACCACAGCGACCAGACCATGGCACTAAGTGCCACCGCCAAGCTTGCCTGAAACACCTCCCAGCACAGTGACTCCGCCACCTCCCTGGGTAGTCCATTCCAGTCTCTAATTCCCCTTTCCATCAGGAAGTGCTTCCTAACATCCAACCTAACCCTCCCCTGGCACAGCTTCAGGCCATGCCCTCTCGTTCTGGCACAAATTGCCTGGGAGCAGAGCCTAACTCCCACCTGACTACACCTTCCCTTCAGGTAGCTGTAGTGTGTGCTAAGGTCCCCCCTGTGTCTCCTCCAGGTTAACCAAGTCTAACTCCCTCAGCCTCTTCTCATCAGACTTTCCTTCCCATCTCTTCCCTAGTCTCATTGCTCTCCTGTAGACCCACTCCAGCACCTCAATATCTTTATTAATTAGAGCAGAATATAGCAAAAATCTCTTTTGCAGCAGAATGCTTCATCTCTTGGTGTATCCTCTTCAGCAGCTGCACTCAAAAGAAGCTGTGAAAACTCCACACCTGGCAGATATAGGAAAACCCAACAGCAGAAAAATTTCCTTCTAATTTCGGTATGTAAGGACTGGCTTTTTTGGCTGTCACGAACTCCAAAGCAAGTTATACTCTCTCTCAAATTCTTACTGTACTTTTACATCTGTCTAGCTTCCTAGTAGGCCCTTCTGATTATGTTGTAACTCTGGCTGTCCCTTCTGTCTATATTCCTACCTGATGCTGTTTTAAGTGCTCCAAAATTCATAACTTGATTTGATTACAACTACAGTGGAAAATAATCGACAAACAAGCTCAGGACAGGGAAATTTGGTCTTCTATCTAGACTGTCTACTACAGTAGATGGCACCAGAACTTCATTCAAGTGACCAAGGCAGCTGAATGGGGATCTTACAAGCCTCTGCACAATGGGATTCTTTGTGCAATTTTAAAGAACATTCCAATGGAGTAAGTAAGGATCAGGCCTTTGGCATGCATCTGTGTTGTGGCCAAACTTCAGTTTTAGATTTTTCAGGTCAAATTATTTCCTTAAAAAAACTCTGAATCATCTGTTTGCATAATAGTTTTTTTCCATCTACTTGCATTTCTCCACTCAAGAGACTTACTTATGTTCCTTTCACTATTCCACCTGAAAACACATACATCTTGTTTTCTTTATTCCATGCTATGAAAATCTTGGAGGTGCTATCAGCCACACACATTATGATCTAAACTTGCTGTCCCGTTACTAACCAAAACAATCACATCTTGCTGCAAATTGGGAGGGTCATATCCTCCAATGATACTGCACATGTTTAGCCTTTGCACATTAATTTGATCTGTCTAAACCCTATACCAAAGAATATTGACATGCCCCCCAAATGATTTACTGTTTGTGCTCTCATAGTATCCCAGGAGGTAGCATAGGAATGTTACTTGTATTTCACAGAATTACAGAATTGTCAGGGCTGGAAGGGACCTCAAGGGTCATCTAGTTCCAATCCCCTGCTGTGGGCAGGCACACCTCACACTACACCAGGATGCTCAGAGCCATACCCATCCTGTCCTTAAAAACTTCTAGGGATGAGATTTCCACCACCTTGCTGCTCAACCTGTTCCAGTCTCTCACCACCCTCATGCTGAAGAACTTCCTAACATCTAATATAAATATCCCCTCCTCTAGCTTGGATCCCACTCCTATCAGTACCCAACACCCTAAAAAGTCCCTCCCCAGCTTTCTTGTAGCCCCCTGCAGATACTGGAAGGCCACAATAAGGTCTCATGGGATTCTGCTCTTCTCCAAACAACAATCTCAACTCTCTCAGCCTGTCCTCATAGCAGAGCAGCTCCAGCCCTCTGATATCTTTGTGGCCCTTCTCTGGATACCTTCCAGCACCTCCAGATCTTTGCTGTAATAGAGGCTCCAGAACTGGACACAGCACTCCAGGTGGGCTCTCTTCAGAGTGGAGTAGCAGGGAAGAATCACCTCCCTCGACCTGCTGGCCATGCTTCTCTTGATATTGCTCAGGATATGCTTGGCTTCCTGGGCTGCAAGTGCACACTGGAGGCTCATTTTGGGCATCTCATCCACCAGCATCCCCAAGTCCTTTTCTTCAGGGCTGCTCTCAAGCCAATCACTTTTTCAAAATAGCAAATCAAAGGACAAATAGACCAAGTAACTTCACTGCATTCACACAGGGACTGTGTTAGAGTGGAGACTTGCATTATACATGGAATACATCTATAGCACAGATATCCATAAAGTATTTTTTTTCTCCCTTCTGTATCTCATTTGAAGAAAACAGTTCACATTCCTCTACACTTCTATTTAGGTCATTCTAGAATTTTTTGCAGAATGAGGGCTTCTTTTGAAGCAAGTCTTGCTGTTAAGCACTATATACTTTGGAAAAGACCCTAAATGCTGTCTGTCTGAAATAAAGATGGTGGTTTTAGACAAACCTAAGGCATTTGTAGCTTAAACCTCTTTTCCTCTTAGTAATTTTTTTTCCATTCTGTTGAAAAACTCCTAGGCCTGTGAATAAATTAATCCTCTGTCTTGATAATGTATTTAAAAAGACAAGATGAATCTCCCCAAGAAGCAGACAAGGAAGGAATTCCGTCAGAAAGCATGAGATTTAAACCTTCCCATGATGTATCATTTCATTGTCCACTGTCAGCTGAAGTACAGCTGTGGCAGCTACTGCATTCCAGCAGGGTCATTGCTTTCTTCAAGATCATGTTGCATATGTATGGACCTTTGTTTCTTCGGTAACACACAGCCAAAACAGAACCAGACCTTGAAGTGTGAGGTTTTTTTGTTAGTGTTCAAGAAGGACTCTGTGTTCAGGAAGGACTCTGGTAGTTATTATTGTATTTTATTAATATCTATGTGACTGTATTTTATTAATATCTATGTGACTGTGTTCATCAGACCAACTATGCTGCTAGTATTACTTTATATAATGTGAGGACATGCTTCTCTACTGTAAAAACATAAAATTTAAAGACAACCAGAGCTGAAGCTGGAAGTCAGGAAGAAAATTGTATTACTCCCTTAAAAATACTACTGGTTTGGAAAATGTTTTCACTGTGAGGGTGACAGAACCCTGGAACGGGCTGCTCAGGAGAGTTGTGGAGTCTCCCTCTCTGGAGATATTCAAAACCTGCTTGGATGTGTTTCCTATATGATCTGCTCTAGGTCATCCTGCTTTGGTAGGGGGATTGGACTAAATGAGTTTTCAAGGTCCCTTCCAGCCCCTAACATTATTTCATTATTTGTCAGGTAGTGATAGGACTAGAGGGAATGGAGCAAAACTATAAGTGGGTAGATTCAGATTGTTAGGAAGAAGTTCTTCACCAAGAGGATGGTGAGAGACCAGAACAGGTTGCCCAGGGAGATGATGGACGCCTCATCCCTGGAAGTTTTTAAGGCCAGGCTGGATGTGGCTCTGAGCAACCTGATCTAGTGTGAGGTGTCCCTGCCCATGACAGAGGGCTTGGAACTGGATGATCTTTGAAGTCCCTTCCAACCCTGAAAATTCTGTGGTTCTGTGATTTTGTGCCTGTTATGGTGAATTTAGCAACCATAAGTCACAGGATCACAGGCTTACAGGATGCCAGGAGTTGAAAAGGAACCCAAAGAGATCACTGAGTCCAACCCCCCTGCCAGAGCAGGACCAGACAATCTAGCTCAGGTCACACAGGAACACATCCAGACAGGGCTGGAAAGGCTCCAGAGAAGTAGACTCCACAGCCTCTCTGGGCAGCCTGGGCCAGTAGTCTGTCACCCTTATAGTCAAGAAGTCCCGCCTTCTGGTGCTCTGGAACCTCCTGTGTTGCAGCTTCCATCTATTGCTCCTTGCCCTATCCCAGGAAGCAAGTGAGCAGAGCCTGTCCCCTCCCCTTCCTAACCCCCAGCCCTCAGATATTTATAAATATTTATTAAATCCCCTCTCATTCTTCTGTTTTCCAGACTAAAAAGCCCCAGGTCCCTCAGCCTCTCCTCATCAGGCAGTGCTCCACTCCCCTAATCATCCTTGTAGCCCTCCATTGGAGTCTCTCCAGCAGATCCCTGTCCCTCTTAAACTGAGGAGCCCAAAACTGAGCACATTCACTTAACAGAAAAGATTCAGAACCATAGAGAAACAGAGGAAAGAATTCAATGTGACACTTGCACTGTGGTTCTGTGATTTTGTGCCTGTTATGGTGAATTTAGCAACCATAAGTCACAGGATCACAGGCTTACAGGATGCCAGGAGTTGAAAAGGAACCCAAAGAGATCACTGAGTCCAACCCCCCTGCCAGAGCAGGACCAGACAATCTAGCTCAGGTCACACAGGAACACATCCAGACAGGGCTGGAAAGGCTCCAGAGAAGTAGACTCCACAGCCTCTCTGGGCAGCCTGGGCCAGTAGTCTGTCACCCTTATAGTCAAGAAGTCCCGCCTTCTGGTGCTCTGGAACCTCCTGTGTTGCAGCTTCCATCTATTGCTCCTTGCCCTATCCCAGGAAGCAAGTGAGCAGAGCCTGTCCCCTCCCCTTCCTAACCCCCAGCCCTCAGATATTTATAAATATTTATTAAATCCCCTCTCATTCTTCTGTTTTCCAGACTAAAAAGCCCCAGGTCCCTCAGCCTCTCCTCATCAGGCAGTGCTCCACTCCCCTAATCATCCTTGTAGCCCTCCATTGGAGTCTCTCCAGCAGATCCCTGTCCCTCTTAAACTGAGGAGCCCAAAACTGAGCACATTCACTTAACAGAAAAGATTCAGAACCATAGAGAAACAGAGGAAAGAATTCAATGTGACACTTGCACTGGGACACAGCAGTACCAGGCAATCACGTGGTGTCTTGTGTTTGGAATTCTTGGTGCTGTGCCAAAGTGATCAGAGTTGTCAACTGATTTTATTTTTTTTCCCCAAGTTCAAAAGCATCCCCCAAATTCTCATCAAACTCTTTAACCTTAATAGAGAACATCTCATTGCCTGTGTTTTCGAAAGGAGGAAAAATGTCAAAATATTTATCTTAGAGACAAATTATTGGATAAACAGTGCCCTGCAGATAATTGGTTGGGACAACTGGATTCTTGGTTGGAAAAAGGGGATGGTTATGTAAAAAGGATTTATGACTTATATAGTTCTCTGCACTGGAATTGAATCACAGAATCACAGAATCATTGAGGCTGGAATAGAGCTCTGAGATCATCCAGTCCAGCCTAGGACCTAACACCACCACAGCGACCAGACCATGGCACTAAGTGCCACAACCAAGCTTGCCTTAAACATCTCCAGGCACAGCGACTCCACCACCTTCCTGGACGGTCCATTCCAGTCTCTAATTCCCCTTTCCAGAAGGAAGTAGTTCCTAACATCCAACCTAACCCTCCCCTGGCACAGCTTCAGGCCATGCCCTCTCATCCTGGCACAAGTTGCCTGGCAGCAGAGCCTGACCCCCACCTGACTACACCTTCCCTTCAGGTAGAGTGTGATAAGGTCCCTCCCAAGTCTCCTCAAAGCTAACTTCACCCTCTTCTTTGGAACTTTTCTTCTGTTTCTGCCTCATGCCATGGCATTTTGCTGCCTATAGTCATGGAGATGGGGAGAACACCAGGGAGAGATATTTTGAGGAAAGAGTAAACAATTCTGCTTGCTTTCAGACATTTTAGTTAGTAGTTTTCTACCTTGCAAGAATTGGGGGTGCTGGTGGATGAGAAGCTCAACATGAGCCAGCAGTGTGCACTTGCAGCCCAGAAAGCCAACCAAAGCCTGAACTGCATCAAGAGAAGTGTGGTCAGCAGGGCGAGGGAGGGGATTCTCCCCCTCTACTCCACACTCATGAATGCTCACCTGGAGTACTGCATCCAGCTCTGGATCTCCTATTACAAGAAAGATCTGGAGGTGCTGGAACACGTCTAGAGAAGAGCCACGAGGGCTGAAGCTCCTCTCTTATGAGGACAGGCTGAGAGAGTTGGGTTTGTTCAGTTTGGAGAAGAGAAGGCTCCCATGAGACCTTATTGTGGCCTTCCAGTATCTGAAGTGGGCTACAAGAAAGCTGGGGAGCCATGTTTTAGGGTGTCAGATAGTGACAGAACTGGGGGGAATTGGATCCAAGCTAGAGGAGGAGAGATTTAGATTAGATGTTAGGCATTAGATGATGGCAATTAATGGAGCAAAACTAGAAATGGGGAGATTCAGATTGGATGTTAGGAAGAAGTTCTGCAGCATTAGGGTGATGAGACACTGGAACAGGTTGCCCAGGGAGGTGGTGGAAGCCTCATCCCTGGATATTTTTAAGGCCAGGCTGGATGTGGCTCTGAGCAACCTGATCTAGTGTGAAGTGTCCCTGCCCATGGTAGGAGGCTTGGAACTGGCTGATCTTTGAGGTCATGTCCAACCTTGACAATTCTGTGGTGTGAGCTTCCAATTATTAATAGGATCTCTAAATAGGCTAAGTGCAGACTGAACAGATAGGAAATCCTGGGAAAAAGCAGAAAGAAACAGAACTGTTTGGTGATTTCACAGCAGCATTTCTAACTCATTCAAACCTCAGGAAGCAAAAGGGCTTCTTGCTGATGTGACAGATACAAATGTTTGATTCAATCTAGCAGAGGAATAAAAGGTCCACTTTTGTAGGAGGTAGGTGATACCCCCCCACACTTACAGCACATTGCTTCAGTTTCATAAATGTACTTTTGTTATGTTCATACTGACAAGGAGAATGGTTCCTGTGGATAATCTCTCAAATCACTATGCAATCTGAAATTTATTTTTGCTGGAAAGGTCACTGCAAAAGCTCTTGAGAGAGAGGATGAAAAGAGTGTGAACTCTGAGAAGCTCTAAACTGAGGAGGGGAGAAAAATCTTCTCCTAGTAGGATAGTGTAAAGGAACAAAAGGAGGAAGGAAGATGAACCCAAGAGCAGTGGAGAATACAGCAAAAATATTACTAGAGGCATGAGAAATGTCTTCTGTAAGGGAATCAGTGGGAGTTGTGTGCTATTGGTGGCTAAAGCTGGCAACAGAGCCTCTCAAGACAGCAATGAACACTGCTTAACTGAGGAAGGATATCACCAGATGCTGTTTCTTTCCTCTTGCATTCATCCTCATTTTGTCTGTTCAGACTTATCTCCCTCTGGTTTATATCCTCTGCTTTTGCCCTTCTGTGTATGAACAGGTAGACCTCTACTTGCACTTGTGGTAACTGAAAAGACTGACATATTTTCCCTGTACATTTCAGGGGAGAAAAAAGATAACCTTAATGTGTATTTTAAACATGTTTTGTACAAATATTTACACTCTGTGCATTGCTAGTTTGAATGATTAAAATTACCACTGTGACTTCAAAGGAAAACAGGACATTAGGAAACATTTTTTCATGGAAAAGTGGTCAGGCATTGGAATGGTCTGCCCAGGGAGAGTACAGGGAGGGTGCAGAGACACATCAGGCTAGATCAGGTTGCTCAGAGCCACATCCAACCTGGCCTTAAAAAACATACAGGGATGAGGATTCCACCCTCTCCCTGGGCAACCTGTGCCAGTCTCTCACCACCCTCATGCTGAAGAACTTCTTCCTAACATCCAATCTAAATCTACCCTCCTCTAGTTTTGGTCCATTAATTGCCATCCTCTAATGCCTAACATCTAATCTAAATCTCTTCTCCTCTAGTTTGGATTCATTCCTCCCCAGTCCTGTCACTCCCTGACACCCTAAAACGTCCCTCCCCAGCACTCTTGTAGCCCACTTCAGATACTGGAAGACCACAATAAGGTCTCCTTGGAGCCTTCTCCTCTCCAGACTGAACAACACCAACTCTCTCAGCTTGTCCTCATAGGAGAGGAGCTCCAGCCCTCTGATCATCCTTGTGCCCTCTGGAAACAGTTCCAGCACCGCCAGATCTTTCTTGTAATAGATGCTTCAGATCTGGACACAGAGGTCATCTGTTGCCACCCCTCGATGGCAGCAGCAGTGCCTAGAGATAGTTGTTAAGGACCTGGAATGAGCTACCCAGGGAGGTGGTGGAGTCACCAACTTTGGATATGTTTAAGGGTCGTTTGGATGTGGTGTTTTGGGATATAGTTTCAAGCGAATCTTGTAGAGTTCTAGGTTGGGCTTGGTGATCCTAAGGGGCTTTGCCAACCTGCATGTTTCTGTGACCTCAAACATCTCCAAGAATGGAGACACCACAATTTGTGGAGAACTTGTGCCAGTGCTTGGTCAATTTCACAGTAAAGAATTCGTTCCTGAGTTCAGAGAGTATCTTCTGTGTTTTGGTTTGTGCTTATGGCCTCTGATCCTGCCCATTTGTAAACCTGTGTCATCAGAGATTGCATCACTCACCAGCTATGGCCACATACAGCCCACAGCAGGGCTGGCGAGTACACTTTGCCCCTTACAATGTGTCACTGTGAAGATGATCTAATATTTGATGGCAAAAGTCCCAAACCAACTGGAAAAAAATAAAATAAATATCAATCTCCACTGCATAGTCCTAGAATCCCAGGATTATATGACAACCGGGGCTGAAATTGGGATGTCAGGAAGCCTGCAGCGCAGCATCAGCAATAAGACCAGACAGGGCTTTATCCATCTGGGTCTTGAAAACTCTAAAGATGGACACTTCATAGCATCTCTGAGAAACCTATTCCAATGTTTGGCTCTCCTCGAAGTGAAAAACCTGTGCATCTATACTGATGTGTGCCACCAAGCCATTATTTTGCTTCAGGAAGTTGTACAGGTCAGAAGCACGCAAGGGCTTCATGTCAATACTTCAAAATACTCCTAACAGGATCCCTGAATTGTATTTTTCAACTGTGCTGTATGTGCCTTAGTGTATATGTTTGTAAAAGGCCAAAGAGAAAGCAGAGGACTGCTGATTAAACAGAGAGCCTCAAAAAGGTCCAACTGGCTAACACCCAGACCAGACTAATGTCTAAGGAGGCCAGAATTTGTGCACTGAGGTGACTGTTCTAGGGTCTGTAATACAAGAGACATCTGTGGCTCCAGCCAGCTTCTCATGAAAGGAAATTCTGATTACAAAGCTGTCAGAGCAGTACACACTAATCATAATGCCAGTTTCAAGAAGAGGAGAACACCGAAATGCTCTTACCCTCTGAAGCTGGGAAGTGATATAAATCCCAACCCTTCAGAACCCTAGAGATGGGACCTAATGGTTCATGAGATCAGTTTAAAAATAGAGGGGTTAGAAAGAACAAATGTTCTTTGTGTTGCTACACCAGTTTTAAATCCATGGAGTTCACATTTGCTGGAAATTGATTGGAAATTACGACTACATTAAAAGCAGATAAATAGCAGCTGAAACCATTGTATAATCCAATGGAACCACAAGCTTGGCTTTATACTGGTGAACAGGGCCTTTAACACTGCAAAAGTTTTGGATCACTGAGGAGTTTTGGATCAATGAGATCAATACTTTCTACAGCAGGATGATAATGAAACCCAGAAAAGTGAAGGCTTGAACTTACGCATTTTATTTACAGAAATCACAAAATCACAGAACATTAGAAGTTGGAAGGGACCTCCAGAGATCATCCAGTCCAACCCCCCTGCCAAAGCAGGATCACCCACAGCAGTCCACACAGGAATGCATCCAGGTGGGGCTGGAAAGCCTCCAGAGAAGGAGACTCCACAACCTCTCTGGACAGCCTGTTCCAGGGCTCTAGCACCCTCACTCTAAAGAAGTTTCTCCTCATGTGGAGGCAAAACCTTCTCTGTTCCAGTTTGTAGCTGCTGCTCCTTGTATTATTGCTGTGCACCACCCAAAAGAGCTTGGCCCCCTCCACTTGATACCCACCCCATAGCTATTGATAGACATTGCACAGATCCACTCTCAGCCTTCTCTCCTCCAGACTAAACAGCCCCAGGGCTCTCAGTCTCTCTCCATAGGGAAGATGCTCAACTCCCTCAGTCACCCTCGTGACTCTCCATTGGACTCTCTCCAGCAGGTCTCTGTCTCTCCTGAAGTGGGGAGCCCAAAACTGGATACAGTATTCCAGGTTTGATCTCACTAAGGCAGAGTAGAGGGGGAGAAGAACCTCCCCAGACCTGCTGGACACACTTTTCTTGATGCACCCCAGGATGCCATTGGCTCTCTCGGCCACAAGGGCACATTGCTGGCCCATGCAGAACTTGCTGCCCACCAGCACTCCAAGGTCTTTCTCCATGGAACTGCTTTCCAGCAGGGCAGCCCCAACCTGTACTGGTGCCTGCTGTTATTCCTCCCCAGATGCAGGACTCTCTCCAGCAGGTCCCTGTGTCTCTCAGATATAGAAAGAAGAAAGAAGAAAACCTCAGATGAAGAGAGAAGAAATCTGATGCTTTCTTCTGAAAGGCTCAGCTGCTGATCCTGCTCCATAGATCATCTCTCTTTCCTAAGCAACCTATTGTGGCCAGTATGAGAAGATGGTTGGGTCTGACACAGACTGTCTTCTGCGTGCAGCCCTGCTCACCCTAAGAGCTTGCCTGGTATCGGTGCTTGTGCTACAACTGTGTTTCTGACATACTGTTCCCTGCTCTGTCCTTGCAATGCCCTTTGCACCACGGGTTGGGGTTATTGGAAGACAGTCCTACATCTGTTTTCCTTAGTGCCTGCCTGTACTCCAGAGGTCATCTCAGTAACAGAATGTTTAGGACTCTCCCAAAATACTTCCCAGCTTTTTGTTTTTGTTTTTATTTTCTTCAGGACTTAAAGGTTTTAAGGTGCTGGTAAAATCTTGTGAGAAACCAAGATCCTGACATCCTTCCTCAGATATAATTTACATTTTACCCAGTCAAAAAAACCTCCCATTAACTTCACTAAATCTTTTGAGGTTCAGCCCTATCACATTAAGACGTTGCAATCAGCTATAAAAGCAGCAACACAACTGAACCCCAGAGAGTAACCTCGGAGTAACATACATTATTTCCATCCAACTAAAAAGATCTTCCAGGATTTTCTTTGGCCAAATCTAAAGCTAAACACATTACTCATCTGTGCACAAATCTGTTTGCTTTCCGAGCCAAAACTCACTAGAAAAAACAGGAAATGATAAGATTGTGATATATAAAAGTAGGTTGCTCTGTTCTATTAATTTGTCAGAGGAACAAAATGTGTTTTCCATTAGTTTTCAAGTAAGGATGAAGTGTTTAATGCATCTGTATAGCCGCCAATCCATCCACTGATCCATCCATCCATGCGCCCATCTATTCATCTTCTTTTTTCTGAGTGGGGCAAAAGTTCAGTACAGTTTTTATCTTTTTTTTCTCAGTGTCTGTTGTTTAGAGAAGGCATCTGACACACAATTTTAAATTTGTTTTGCTCTTGCTGGTAAGACTGTCCCTGAAAGGGGAATAAAACGGAATGCTTAGAAATGTGGTTCTGCTGGTGCCTGGTCCAGCAGTTCAGGAGCCACAGTCCTCCCTAAACCCCTTCCAGTATCTGAAGGGTTCCTACAAGAAAGCTGGGGAGGGACTTTTTAGGGTGTCAGGTAGTGACAGGACTGGGGGGGGAATGGATCCAAGCTCGAGGAGGGGAGATTTGGATTGGATGCCTGGAAGAAGTTCTTCACCATGAAGGTGGTGAGAGACTGGAACAGGTTGCCCAGGGAGGTGGTGGAAGCCTCATCCCTGGAGGTCTTGAAGGCTAGGCTAGATGTGGCCCTGGGCAATGTGATCTAGTGTGAGGTGTCCCTGCCCATGGATGATCCTGGATGATCCTTGAGGTCCCTTCCAACCCTGACAATTCTGTGATTCTATGATTCTAAGGGTGGCTAAGAGCAAAGGAAAGTAAATGGAAAAAATTGCACTGTTTTCCAAGTGCACTGCATTACTTCCTAAAGAGCAGCATTCACCCTTCATTTCCACACACTTTAACTTGCATTGTCTTATCAAACCTCCATGCAATAACAGACACCTTAGAGCTCTCTATTTTCTGTCCATGTTCTCCGGAAGGAAAGAAGTCATCTGGTCCCTGGTGATTCTTGAAAGACTCTTAGAGAGATCCTCAGATAATGCATAACTACATTTAAACCCTGCAAACTGTGACAACTTCGTCAGTCTGTGCTGAAAATGGAACTCCAAAAACTTTAGCCCAGCTCTTTATTCTTGTGAACTCCAAAAATGTATAGATGTGGTAAATTATCTCTGCCAAGTGACAATACAACTAATAACAATTAGTTTTGCTAGAAATACATGGTGTTCTTTTCACTTACACATCTGTAATAGGTTAAAGCACTATGAACAAGTTCTCCATGGGACAGCATGTGCCCTTGTGGCCAAGAGGGCCAATGGGATCCTGGGGTGTGTTAAGAAGAGTGTGTCTGGTAGATCCAAGGAGGTTCTCCTCCTCCTCTACTCTGCCCTACTCTGTCCTGTGCTGCACTTGCTTGGTTTAATCAGAGAATCAGTGAATGATGGAATCACAGCATCACAGAATGTTAGGGGCTGGAAGGGACCTCCAAAGCTCATCCAGTCCAACTCTCCTGCCAGAGCAGTAGCACCTACAGCAGATCACACAGGAACACATCCAGGCAGCTCTTGAATATCTCCAGAGAGGAAGACTCCACAAGCCCCCCTGGGCAGCCTCTACCAGTGTTCTGACACGCTCACAGGGAAAACATTTTCCCTATGTTTCCATGAAACCTCCTATGCCTTAACTCCCACCCATTGCCCCTTGCCCCAGCACTGGGCATCACCCAGCAGAGCCTGGCTCCAGCCTCTTGGCACTCACCTTTGCATCTTGATAACCATTGCTGAGGTCGCCCCTCAGGCTCCTCCTCTCCCAGCAGCACACCCCCAGGTCCCTCAGGTTTTCCTCCTAAGGAAGATCTTCCACTCTATTCAGCATTTCTGTGGCTCTGTGCTGGACTCTCTCAAGCAATTCCCTTGACCTGAGTGGCCCAGAACTGGACACAATATTCCAGATGCAGCCTCATCAGGGCAGAGTAGAGGGGCAGGAGAATCTCTCTCAACCTGCTAACTGTGGTTAGCCCTTCTAATCCACCCCAGAATGGCATTGGCCTTCTTGGCCACCAAAGCACATTGCTGGCTCATGGTCAACCTTCCATCCACTAGGACCCTCAGGCCCTTTTTGCCTTCACTGGGGACAGGTCGGTCCCCAGACTATACTGATCCATGGGGTCGTTGATAGGCCTTTGTTGGTAATATAGGTCTCTATCTCTATTACTTGTCATCTTTTGCCACTGCAGTTTTCAGGAGTTGAATCACAAGAATCTTCTGTGAAATAAAGCCTGGGTCAAACAATTAAACTGCCTTCACTAAACTAGTGTCAAATGGTCCGATGGGTTAAACCATGACACACCAGAATTCAGAAACAAGAGCTTTTCTGCCAAAGCATCTTTGATTGTCTGCTTCAGGAGGTCTCAAAGCTTCTCTCTCATGAATCAGCAGCAGGGACTGTCTTGGGAGCTCCTGTTTCCACTTAAATCATGGTGTGTTTGGTGTGGCACAGGCTCTCTTTTTCACAGAGCTGCCCTGGAGCTGCGGTTCTCTTTGCCTGGGAGCGTTAACGACTCCTATTTCAAATCTCCCTTCTCTTTCAGACACTGGCTTAACCACTGATCTGTAAATTACTCCACCTTCCAGCTGAATCCGTTCCCCTGTGAAGAGAAGAATTGCCAAATTCTGAGGTCTGAGTGAATACCCTGATGAAACCTGGCTTTGTGATTGCAGCCCTCTGGCTGCTAGGCAGGATGCTACTGGTCTTCTGGTTTTAAGTGAGCCCTAAGAAGACCAGAATGGGAAGGGAACCCACCCTAGAGGCAGCTCCTGTGATACTGGAGAGAGACCAGCTCCCAGCAGCTCCTGTTTCTCCAGACAGTGGCTGAGACTTGCCACTGGCAGCAGCAGGACTGTCAGAGGAAGATGGGAAGGAGGAAGCTGGGGAGGGGCCCACCAGCAGCAGCAGAAGTGGCTACAAGGAGACAGAAAGTATATCTGAGGGTTGAGTATGCCCACCTTCCTCCTCACCCCGCCCCTGCCCTTTGCAGCCTCCCTGCAGTGGAAAAATGTGCTGCACAGATCACAGTGTGCTGAGACTTGCTGGCCAGGGACGAAGGACATTAGAAACCTACATTTCGAGAATCATAGAATCAGTCAGGGTTGGAAGGGACCTCAAGGATCATCCAGTTCCAACCCTCTGACATGGGCAGGGACACCTCACACTAGATTGGGCTGTCTAGAGCCTCATCCAGCCTGGCCTTAAAGACCTCCAGGGATGAGGCTTCCACCACCTCCCTGGGCAATCCGTTCCAGAGTCTCACTACCCTCATGCTGAAGAACTTTTTCCTAACATCCAGTCTGAATCTACTCATTTCTAGCTTTGTTCCATTCTCCCCAGTCCTATCACTACCTGGCATCCTAAAAAGTCCCTCCCCAGCTTTCTTGTAGGAACCCTTAAGATACTGAAAGGTCACAATAAGGTCTCCTTGGAGCCTTCTCCTCTCCAGACTGAACAGCCCCAACTCCCTCAGTCTCTCCTCATAGCAGAGCAGCTCCAGCCCTCTGATCATCCTCGTGGCCCTTCTCTGGACACCTTCCAGCACATCCATAGCCCTCTTGTAATAGTGGCTCCAGAACTGGACGCTCCAGATGGGGTCTTACCTGTGTGGAGTAGAGGGGCAGGCATTGAACACAACAAAAACATCTCTTCTGGGAACAGACACTGGAGCTGAGCTGACTGCCTAGCCGCCTGGGTACCCTTTCACTGGCATATTTGCTGCCCTTGGACATTGCCTGCAGCATTAGGAGCTAAGTTCTTCAGTGGTGTGCAGAGCATGCAAGCAGATTCACACTCTGAATGCATGATCCTTCACGCAGGATGTGTCTGCCTATGGTGCTGGCTCTGTGCTTTATTACTTGCTAGACTGAATATCCTCATCAACAGCCTTGTGTTCTCAGTGCAGTGCTATGTTCTGGGGAGTGGGAGGGTTCAGTGAAGCCCTCCTTATCCATTCTTTGTTAGCAGGCAGTCTCATTCCTTCTCTTGTGCAAGGCAAGCATTCAACTATCAGGGGAAAAATCCAAGTGCTGGGACAAATTGTAAACTTCTGCAGCAAAAAGCATAGATAATTAATATCCACCAACTGGTGCTTTATTATAGGCCTTTCATTCCAGGTTCATGCATGGGAGGTCTGGATTCATGCAGTGCATGAAGCTGAGCAAAGGGGAATAGAGAATAAGGCATTAAATCAAAGGGAGGGTGGAGTGATAGAAAACCATGGGAAGGGAGAAGGAGAAGCCAGAAAGGAGGGAGGGAGGGAAGATGGGAAGGGTACAAGTAGTTGAAGAACGAAAACAAGTTAATGGGTGATCATACAGATGATGTGAATCATCCTGTGCTATCTCTTCTTCCACTTTGTTGGTTGCTGGAGCTATCACTTGATATTTTTTCACTCTGTGTTACCGAGAATAGGAGTGACTCCTGTTTCCAGTGAGCAGAAATGGAGCTGTTACAACCAGAGAATCAGAGAATCAGAGAATCAGTCAGGGTTGGAAGGGACCACAAGGATCATCTAGACATTAAAGACTGAAAACCAGCAGCTTTTGGAGGAGATGTGGTTCCTCACAGATCTGGAAATAGAGCTCAGCTGGAAACTACATTAAAAAGTTTAAACCTTTGCCATCTGGCAGGTCTCCTACTTTTCAAAGCAGTGACTGCAGTCCAATAATATGGTTTGTTGTATTGGGGAAAATTATCCATTTTTTTTAATGTGGCCTCCCCAAAAGAAGTAGTTGCACTGAGTCACCTGTTTCCCCTCTCTCAGAGTCGTGTTGAGCTGTGTAAATGTCAGTGTGTGATGTTTGTGACTGAAGACAACTGCAGAGCTTTCTTTTCCTGCATTAAAGTCACCATCTCCCAGTCAGCTAAATGTTCCCTAAGGAACGGGAGGACAAGCTCTAAGGGTTTGGCTGTCCTTGTGGGCTACAGCATTTGGCTGTCCCAATTGTACAGAGGATAGATCTATATTAAAGGCCTTTCTGGATCTGGGCAGGGATCTCATGTACTTTGTCTTCTACCACAAATATCCCCCTTGAGCTTCATCCATCTCTCCCAGTAGCATTGCCAAGAAGAACTAATTGAAGCAGCATCTAACAGTGTTGTTGGACACTATGATTTGAATTCCCAAAGTGACTATAGTAATTTTTTTCAGCTGGCGCTTGGTGCTCTTGTTGGCAGCCATTTTGTTGGAGAGGATCACTCTTCATTCTTTCAGTCTTTCTGCAGAGGCTTCTGCCCCCTGATACTTTCTTGAGGTTATGTTTTGAAGCAACCACTGCTATGTTCTAGAGGGTTTGGTTGGAAGCTCTGGAGGTAAGTAGATCTTGTGCATCAAGAAAAGTGTGGCCAGCAGGTCTAGGGAGGTTCTTCTTCCCCTCTGCCCTGGTGAGACCACACCTGCAATACTATGTCAAATTTTCTGCTCCCAGTTAAAGAGAGAGAGTGATCTGCTGGAGAAAGTCCAGTGGAGAGCCATGGGGATGATTGTGGGAGTTGAGCATCTCCCCTGTGGAGAGAAACTGAGATCCCTGGGGTTGTTTAGACTGGAGAAGAGAAGGCTGAGAGGAGATCTGAGCAATGTGGACAAATATCTGAGGGGTGGGTGTCAAATTGTAGAATCATAGAACCATAGAATGGTAAGGTTGGAAGGAGACCTCAAGGATCATCTAGTTCCAACCCCCTGCCATAGGCAGGGACACGTCCCACAAGAACAGGTCACTCAAGGCCTTGTCCAACCTGGCCTTGAACACCTCCAGGGAGGGAGCAGCCACAACCTCCCTGGGCAACTTGTTCCAGTGCCTCACCACCCTCACTGTAAAGAACTTCCTCCTGACATCTAGTCTAAATCTTCCCTCTGCCAGTTTAAACCCATTGCCCCTACTCCTGTCATTGCAAGACCTTGTACATAGTCCCTCCCCAGCCTTCCTGTAGGCCTCTTTCAGATACTGGAAGGCTACTATAAAGTCTCCTGGAAGCCTTCTCTTCTCCAAGCTGCAGAGCCCCAACTCTCTCAGCCTGTCCTCATAGCAGAGCTGCTGCAGCCCTCTGAGCATCTTCGTGGCCCTCCTCTGGACTGGCTCCAACACTTCCATGTCCTTCCTGTGCTGGGGGCTCCAGAACT
>WBNM01026001.1:0-11898 GCA_013399055.1 Ramphastos sulfuratus | reverse complement strand
TGCTTGGCCATTGGAATGGGCTGCCTAGGGAGGTGGTGGAGTCACCATCCTGGAAAGTGTTTAAAAAGAGCCTAGATGTGGCACTTGGTGCCGTGGTTTAGCCAATTAGATGGTGTTGGAAGATAGGTTAGACTTGATGATCTCAAAGGTCTTTTCTAACCTGGTTTATTCTGTGATTCTGTGAAATAAGCTACAAACTTGGACTTCCAAGATAAGAGCTAAATGGCAGTTGGCTGGTGACTGCTAAAAGTAGTTCATATCAGGTTTGTTCCCTGGATGACCAAGTTGCTGTCTTCCACTAAACACACAGACCTTCCAAGAGTAGAAAATAAACTTCCTGCTTCCTATTCCTAAAGCAAAAGGCATAAAACAGACACCACAGGAGAATCTATGGATATAGATGAACTGTGAACTCTAAGAAAAGCATAATCAGCCTGGAGAAAGATGACCAAGTAAAAGAAAACCTTCAGAGAAAGGAATAATTTAGAGTTTATGCAAAGAGTCTTTCTGCAGCTTCACAATAAAATTACTGTTTGACAATTGTGACATTATGTTATTGTGAATTCTATTATTAGTAGACAGGGTTTGGTTTGGAGCCAGAAGTCAGATCTGTGAATGTATGTTAAAGCCAGTTTTTCTGATTAAGTCAAGAGAGATTGCTGATTTGAGCCATGAAGTTCTTCTTTTCTTAGAGAGAATCACAGAATCAGAGAACGTTAGAGGTTGGAAGGGACCTCCAGAGATCATCCAGTCTAAGCCCCCTGCCAAAGCAGCATCACCCAGGGGAGTCCACACAGGAATGCATCCAGGTGGCTTTGGAAAGTCTTCAGAGAAGGAGACTCCAGAACCTCTCTGGGCAGCCTGTGCCAGGGCTCTGTCACCCTCACTCTAAAGAAGTTTCTCCTCATATTGAGGTGAAACCTTCTTTGTTCCAGTTTGTATCCACTGCTCCTTGGCTTATTCCTGTGCACCACCCAAAAGAGCTTGGCCCCCTCCACTCGACACCCATCCCTCAAATATTTATAGACACAGAAGGAAGCATTGGATAACATACACAAAGTAAAGGCAGTTAAACCACTAGAAACTCACCAGTGAGAGGTTGCTTAGCTTTGTTTCAGCTGTGAAGTGTTTCTTTATGGTTTTATTATCACGTAAATGCAAGTGAAAGGGAAAAAATGTAGTGTTGTTATCAGATTGATTGCTGTAGTTGAACTTAAAACCAATAGAAAAATACTAGCAAATTGAGGTAATGTGGAGGAGTAGATCCCCACACACTTTAACCATGCCCTAATCTCCAAGCATGTTTAACAGTTTGTCTCAGTGAGGATAAATCTACCTCCATTATTAATAGGAGTCATGACTAACAGATCACTAATACATAATCAAACAATGTCCTTATATATAACAAAACATGTAAGGGTGTATCTGACTTAATGTCTGTAAAATGCTGAGCACTATGAGAAAGAAAAGGCTGCAACGATCCTGCTATCAATATAGAGTGGGGGAGGAGGTGACAGAAAGCAGCCCTGTGGAAAAGGACTTGGGGGTGCTGATGGATGAGAAGCTGAACATGAGCAGGCAGTGTGAGCTTGCAGCACAGAAGGCAAATCACAGCCTGGACTGCATCCAAAGCAGCATTGCCAGCAGATCCAGAGAGGTGGTTCTGCCACTTTGCTCTGCTCTGCTGAGACCTCACTTGCAGGACTGCATCCAGCTCTGGAGCCCTCAACACAGGAAGGACATGGACCTGATGGAGCAGGCCTCCATGGTTCAGAGGANGGCAAGAGACAGGACCAGAGGAAATGGTTTCAAGTTGCATCAGTGAAGGTTCAGGCTGGATGCTAGGAAATATTTCTTCCCAGAGAGGATTCGCAAACATTGGAATGGTCTGCCCAGGGCAGTGCTGGAGTCACCATGCCTGGAGGTGTTTAAGTAGCCTGTGGAGCGGGTGTGTAGGGACATGGTTTAGGATTGACCCTAAGCTGGGTCAAGAATTGGACTGGATGAGCTTTGAGGTCTCTTCCAGTCAGATGTGTTCTGTGATTCTATAAAACAGCAGATGACTCCTAGAAGAGACTGCTCAGTCCTGCTCATGAGTTTTTAGCTAAAAGGCTGTTTGCAGTATCCTTTCTATTCTTGTGAGTGAAAGAGCCTGCAGCTTGCAGACTGTCAGAAGGAGAAGCTTTGGTTGCCTTTAATAACACTGTGTGTGTAACATTAGAAATAATACCTGCTGTAGGACAAGTGGCAGTGAACCAGGTTTCATGGGCTAGCCCTGTAGCACTTTCTCCTCAAGTCACAGACCACTTCTCTGAGCTTCCTCACTTTTCAGAATAGGAAGTTTGCGATGCAGTAGGACAGATTTGTGTAGAACTGTGCCTTCAAGTGAAGAAAGAGATTCTGGGGCTCAGTTCCTGTAAAGCAGAACTGAAAGAGCATGCTCGTAGAAACAGCATCACAGAGGCTATAGTCAGAAAAATGGAAAAAAACCCGCAGTGTCCTAGCCCTCAGAACAGTCCAGATATCAGTAGTGAATGGATGAGGTTGCCTCAGAGTGATGTGCATCCCAGAAAGGCAGGACAACAGCCCTACTGTAGCTCATTTCTCTGAATACAGAGGACTAACACAGTAACAGCCTGTACCAGAAGGCAACAGTGCTGTCTTAGTGTCTCATGAGAGATGTTAAACCTTTCAGAACATATAAAAATATCCCTGTGTAGCAGGGTGACTGTTACTGAAGGGTAAGGCAGTGTGATGTGGAAGTCTTCTCAGGAGACTTCTTCAAAAAGAAACTAGGGAGCCCTTGGGGTTCTGAAGATAGGCAGTTAAGAAGAGTGTGTTCAGCAGAGTGAGGGAGGTTCTCCTTCCCCTCTACTTTGCCCTGCCACCTGGAATATTGCGTCCAGTTCTGGGAACCCCAGTTCAAGAGGGACAAGGATCTACTGGAGAGAGTCCAAAAGAGGGCTACAGGGATGCTGAAGGGACTGGAGCACTGCCTGGTGTGGAAAGGCTGAGAGCCCTGGGGCTGCTTAGTCTTCAGACGAGAAGGCTGAGAGGGGATCTGAGCAATGGATCTAAATAGCTGAGGGCTGGGGGTCGGGAAGGAAGGGACAGGGACAGCCTCTGCTCACTTGTGCCCTGGGGTAGTACAAGGGGCAAGGGATGGAAACTGCAACACAGGAAGTTCCATCTCAACATAAGGAAGAGCTTCTTGCCTGTAAGAGTGAGAGAGCCCTGGCACAAGCTGCCCAGAGAGATTGCGGAGTCTCCTTCTCTGGAGCCTTTCCAGCCCTGTCTGGATGTGATCCTATGTGACCTGCACTAGATTCTGTGGTGCTGCAGTGTCAGGGGTGTTGGACTGGAAGCTCTTGAGAGGTCCCTTTCAACCCCTAACATCCTGTGAGCCTGTAATACCACATATCAGTTTGTGGCAGCCACACAAGCCATCACAGAGATGATAATTTTTTGTCATAGGATGACTGTTGTGTGATACTTCCCGCAAATGATTTCTTACACAGAATCATTCACATCATAGTTTGAAGAGTTTGGTGCTCTCAAATTAGCCTCAGCAGTTTTATCATTGTGTAACAGTGGATCAGTGACAGAACCCTGGAACAGGCTGCACAGGGTGGTTGTGGAGTCTCCCTCTCTGGAGATATTCAAAACCTGCCTGGATGTGTTCCCGTGTGATCTGCTGTAGGTGCTCCTGCTCTGCAGGAAAGTTGGACTAGATGAGCTTTGGAGGTTCCTCCTGTATCAAGGCCTGTTTCCATCCTGCAGTGCAAAGAGTCTTCTCAACTGTAACAACAATTTTGGAGAATTGTTCAACCTTTTAAATGGATAAATCCTCCTGAATAATAGGTTCATACATTTTAAATCTCCTGCCTGCATTTTTTTCTTGACCTACCATTTGCAGGGCTGCAGTAACATCAGCACAGCTACATTTATTTATTAATTATTTGGTTTTGGCTGAAGTATTTATTTACATTTATTTATTTATTATAGGCTAAAGTGCAGAGGACCTTTAAGATAAGATCAAATTGAATATATGGGAATTCAGGCAAAATAACAGCATTTTCAGCTCTCTATACAGGCTATAATAAACTTACCCTCATTTTTCTGTGTTTGTTTGCAGACTGTAACAGCAGATTCACTATATAATAGTTGTGGAGCTTAAGTTGGTGCCTAATTTTCCCAAATCATTAGGCAGATCATTTTGAAATGTCCACAAAACATACATCTTAAAGCAAATAGAGCACCAAGCTGCACTGCAGTCTCTGATTACATGTACAAGTTGAAAGAGCCAAAGGTTCTACAGGGCTGCTGCAAGCTTAGAATCACAAAGTTGTCAGGGTTGGAAGGGACCTCAAGGGTCATCCAGTTCCAACCTGCCTGCCACAGGCAGGGACACCTCACACTAGATCACATTGCCCAGAGTCACATCCAGTCTGGCCTTAAAAAAATCCAGGGATGAGGTTTCCACCACCTCCCTAAGCAACCTGTGCCAGTCTTTCACCACGCTCATGGTGAACACCTTCTTCCTAACATCCAATCTGAATCTCCCCTCCTCTAGTTTTGCTCCATTCCCCCCAGTCCTATCACTACCGGACACCCTAAAAAGTCCCTCCCCAGCATTCCTGTAGCCCCCTTCACATACTGGAAAGCCACAATAAAGTCTTCTCAGAGCCTTCTCTTCTCAGAACTGTTCTGTGCCCTGGACCAATCTTAACCTATCTGGTGAAACAGTTTACTTGACGAGTTAATTTAAAGCCTTTTCTGATTGTAATGAAGTGACACTACCTTTCTGTAACAGGAGAGTTCCTTATAGGAGATCTTAGTGAAAGGATCTTTTGTTCTGCCTTTACTATTTTAAAAATCTGTATTAAATGCATTTATGAGCGTTCTATCAGTGTGCTTCGTGCACAGACTAAGGGTTTTAACAGGAGATGAAGTCAAGATTCTGAGTTTTGAGACTTTTCAAAATATGAAGTGTTGCATTTGTTGTTTTTACAGAGAACAGGATCAACAGAATCACAGAATGTTAGAGGTTGGAAAGGACCTCCAGAGGTCACCCAGCCCAACCCCCCTGCCAAAGCAGCATCACCCAGGGCAGTCCACACAGGAATGCATCCAGGTGGGGTTGGAAAGCCTCCAGAGAAGGAGACTCCACAACCTCTCTGGGCAGCCTGTTCCAGGGCTCTGTCACCCTCACTCTAAAAGTTTCTCCTCATGTTGAGCTGAAACCTTCTCTGTTCCAGTTTGTATCCATTGCTCCTTGGCTTATTCCTGTGCACTACCCAAAAGAGTTTGGCCCTCTCCATTTGACACCCACCCCTTAGCGATTGATGGACATTGCTCAGATCCCCTCTCAACCTTCTCTTCTCCAGACTAAACAGCCCCAGGGCTCTCAGTCTCTCTCCATGGGGGGATGCTCAAGTCCCTCAGTCACTCTCGTGGCTCTCTGCTGGACTCTCTCCAGCAGATCCCTGTCTCTTGAACAGGGGAGTCAAGATAGCCAGATCTGAGACTGGGTTTAGTCTTAAGGTCTAGGATTCTATGACATGCAAAAAAAAAAAAAAAAAAAAAAAAAAAAAATCAGTGTTTTTGCCTTGTGTTTTAGTATTCTTATATTTTAGTGTCATTATTATTTGAAATTGTGATTTCTCTGTGTATATCCTGTCATTCTTTATGTTCAAGTATTTAATATGAAGACAGACTTTCTACCCTCAGTAGGTTCTTCTTTATTAAACTTATATTTAGTCATGCTTTTTGTGTTTTCTTGATAAGAAAAGTGCTCAGATTTACTTTTTGTCCTTTCCAACCCTGACAATTCTGTGATTCTGTCAAATCAGAAATACTGATTCAGTAGCTACCATGACACAAAAAATCAGTGTCACCTACTATGTCGGCAGCCAGGGTGCTGCAAAGTTCCAATATAATTTTTGTTTCACTCTGAAAACTGGACATAGAGCAGAAATGTTGTCCTTAGATCTTCAGAGAGACTTGGACAGGCTCAACCAATGTGCCAACATTAATGGGATGAGTCTCAACAAGGCCAAATGCCAGGTCCTGCACTTGGATCACATCAACCCCAAGCAATGCTACAGGCTTGGGGCAGTGTGGCTGGAGAGCTGCTAGCAGAAAGGGACCTGGGGTTTGTAATAGGCAGGAGCTCAATAGGAGCCAGCAGTGTGCCCAGGTGGCCAAGAAAGCCAATGGCATCCTGGTTGGGATTAGAAATGCTGTGGCCTGCAGAAGCAGGGAGGGGATTGTCCCCTTGGAGTTGTCTCTGGTGAGGCCACACCTTGAAGACTGTGTTCAGTTATGGGCACCTCAATACAAGAGAGCTGTGGAGGTGCTGGAACCAGTGCAGAGGAGGGCAAGGAAGCTGGGGAAGGGCCTGGAGAATAAATCTGATGAGGAGAGACTGAAGGAGCTGGGGATGGTTAGTGTGAAACAGAGGTGGCTGAGAGGAGACCTCATGGCTGTCTGCAACTACCTGAAAGGAGGTTGTGGAGAGGCTGCTGCCGATCTCTTCTCACAGGCAGTTGGAGACAGAACAAGGTGGAATGGCCTCAGGCTGAGGCTGGGGAGGTTTAGATTGGACATTAGAAAAAGTTTTCCATAGAGTGAGTGGCCAGGGACTGGAATGAGCTGCCCAGGAAGGTGGTGGAGTCCCCCACCCTGGACGTGTTTAAGGGTGCTTTGGATGTGGTGCTTAAGGCTATGGTTTAAGGTGAATCTTGTAGAGTAGGGTTCTAGGTTGAACTTAGTGATCCTGAGGGGCTTTGCCAATCTGGGTGTTTCTGTGATTCTGTGATTCTGTGACCTAAACTGCTTCTTAAATGTCCTAGAAGGCCACTGGATTTTCTTCAGTGTTAACAGAGAAAGAAAAATGTGCTTATACCTTTTAAGAACAATCTGAAGAGTGCCCTTAGAGCATGCTGGGTACCTTGTGAAACCTGGCAGTCAGACTGAAGCTCCTCTGCTATGAGGACAGGCTGAGAGAGTTGGGGCTGTTCAGTCTGGAGAAGAGAAGGCTCTGAGGAGACCTTATAGTGGGCTTCCAGTGCCTGAAGTTGGCTACAAGAAAGCTGGGGAGGGACTTTTTGGGATAGTGATAGGACTGGGGGGAACAGATCCAAGGTAGAGGAGGGGAGATTGAGATTAGAGGTTAGGAAAGAGTTCTTCCCCATGAGGGTGATGAGACCCTGGAACAGGTTGCCCAAGGAGGTGGTGGAAGCCTTATCCCTGCATGTTTTTAATGCCAAGCTGGATGTGGCTCTGAGCAACCTGATCTAGTGGGAAGTGATAGCAAGAGGGTTGGAACTAGATGATCTTTGAGGTCCCTTCCAGCCATGACAGTTCTGTGATTCCAAAGGGAAAAAAAGGATCTGTTGAAGAGTCTGGAGAAGAGAAGGATTCAAAGAGACCTTGGAGTGGCCTTCCAGTATCTGAAAGGGGCTACAGGAGGGCTGGGGAGGGACTATTGACAAGGTCTTGTAATGACGGGAGGAGGACAAATGGGTTTGAACTGACAGAGAGGAGATTGAAAGTGGATATTAGGAAAAAGTTCTTTGCAGTGAGGGTGGTGAGACACTGGCACAGGCTGCCAGGGGGGGTGTGGGGGCANCAGGGAGGTTGTGGAGCACAGAATCACAGAATGGGATCTGAGATCACATTCTGTGTTTCTGTGCTCCACAACCTCCATGGAGGTGTTCAAGGCCAGGCTGGATGAGGCCTTGAGCGACCTGTTCTAGTGGGAGGTGGCAGGCAATTGGAACTGGCTGAGCTTTGAGGTCCCTTCCAACCTAAACCATTCTATGATTCTAAGATGCCACAGTAAATGGTTAAGTTTACTTTCCCCCCCACCCCATTACTCATGGTGCTGTCTTTGCAGATTATTAGGCTTTCAGCAGGTAAGATGCTAGTTCATGTTACAAGGAGAATTAGAAATTACCAAATACTTATGCAATAATTCACTTGAGCTAGCATAAATAAACAGAAACAGTAGGAAACAAGAAAATTAACTGACTGATGTTGTGGGCCCTGACCCTGGGGAAAAAAAACCCAGCAATGTAAGCATTTAAGTGTTGTCCAGATATACCTAACATCTCAGGCGAGAGTTGTATTGATTTCAGGGACACAGGAGTTCAGCTTATTTCAACTCTTCAGGCATTCCATTGAACACAGTGCTGTGAAAATAAAAGTAAACACAGGGCTTTGTTAGGCCTGATTATCTTGAAAGTGAGAGGATAGTTTTTGATGGTGTTGTCTGTATGGAAAAGAAGCCACAGAGAGAGCTTTAAATAGCACTCAGGTTTCTCAGTGTCAGCTTCACTCAGAGGTATCTGGCTTCTCTAGCCAGGAAAGAGCTAGAAATCAGTCATAAATACAGCAGGCAGAACAATGCAGAAGTAATAGAATAGCTTATTTTAGGTAAATGGAGGCAAACTGGGCCTAGGAATATCTTTGGTACACCTTGTGAATCCTGAGTGAAGAAAATAGAAGTGGAAAAAGAAGGCAAGCCACAGGGTGAATCAGACAGGAGAAGATTGAAGTTGATGTGCAGAAGGTGCGAGAAATCAAGCTGGGGAAGAGCAGGTTCTTGGTGCACTCCTTGAGGTCAAGAGCTGATCCCTGAGGTTCCCAGACCTTGGCTGCCACTGAATATCTTTGAAAGGTGCTGGTGCTGGTCCAGGTGTACCTGTTGACACAGAGGATGATAAAACATTGCTGGTCTCATTAACTCAACCAGAAAAAAAAAGCAAATACAACCTTGTTCATGACCCATACAAAGGATGGCATTTCACGGATTTTTCATGTGGGAGATTAGCTGAAAAATGCCTTTACTAAAGCACTATCATTGCAAACTAGAACATCCATGCATCCTTTTCCTGGCCCCTTTCATATGTAGGCACTGTAACAGACTTACTAAATGACACTTGAGTTTAGGCCATAAATAAGGGTAATATCTGAGTCCGATCTTTGCTGCTGAAGCTGGAAAGGATTATCTGAGACCACAGAGTGCAGGAAGAAAGCATAGTTATGTCTTTGAGGTTGCAAAATCCTGGTCCAATTCAACAGGATTATGTTTCTGCATCTACTATTACAAAATCACAGAATTGTAAAGGTTGGAAGGGACCTCAAGGATCATCCAGTTACAATCCCCCTGATATGAGCAGGGACACTTCCCATTAGATCAGGTTGCTCAGAGCTGCATCCAGCCTGGCCTTAAAAACCCCCAGGGATGAGGCTTCCATCACCTCCCTGGGCAACCTGTTCCAGTCTCTCACCACCCTCACAGTTAAGAACTTCTTTCTAATGCCTAATCTAAATCTCCTCTCCTCTAGCTTGGATCCATTCTCCCCAGTGAGAGGATCTCACACCCTAAAAAGTCCCTCCCCAGCTTTCTTGTAGCCCACTTCAGATAGTAAAAGGTTACAATAAGGTCTCCTGGATGCCTCCTTTTCTCCAGACTGAACAATCCCAACTCTCTCAGCCTGTCCTCACAGCAGAGCAGTTCCATCTCTCTGATCATCCTTGTGGCACTGTTGGTGCAGCTGTGTAAAATAACTTACCTGATGTACTGTGTTCCTTATTTTGGGGGATGGTAAAGATTATGCCTTAACAATCAACCTTATTGACAGAATCCAGCACTTAAATAAATACAAAGCTCTATTCTCATTTTACTTGCCCGTGGTCTTTGTAGAATGTCAAATGACAGCAGATCTGGTTCTCCAGGGCCCAATCAATACCAAACATGTGCAAAATGCTGACTTAGCACTTTTTCATGCTCTTCTGTTACTGTGTGTACCTAAATGACAACGTAGGGCAATGCAAAAGTGAGTCTTTAAAAGCAAAACTCTTGAAGGGAACAGAAGGATAAATCATTCCCACTTTAATTCTTTGAAGAGACTGGAGTAAGATTTTTTTCCCATGTTAATCAGTTCTAAATAAAACATAAACATGGAAGAATCTCTTCAAACAAGAGTAAACAACAACATCATAGTCTAACCAGATAAAACACTCCTTTTAGACAGGGAAAGTTCACGAAACCATTGTTGGCCTGCATCTGGGATACAGCTAATTTTCTTCCTAGTAGCTGGCACAGCACTGTTGGATCTTGTGTGAGAATCCTGTTGGCTGCACAGTGGTGTTGTGATTGTTGCTAAGTAGTGTTCACGCTAAGTAAAGATTTTTCAGCTTCTCATGCCCTGTCAGTGAGAAGGGTGGAGAGGCAGAAGAAGTTCTGTCCAGAGAAGGGCCACGAGGGTGATCAGAGGGGTGGAGCACCTCTCCTATGAGGAGAGACTGAGGGAGTTGAGGCTGCTCAATCTGGAGAGGAGAAGGCTCCCAGGTGACCTAACTGTGGCCCTTCAGTATCTTAAGCAAGGCTGCAAGAAATCTGAGGGGCTTTTTAGGCTGTCAGGTAGTGATAGGACTGGGAGGAATGCAACGAAGCTAGAAATAGGTAGATTCAGACTGGATGTTAGGAAGAAGTTCTTCACCATGAGCGTGGTGAGAGCCTGAAATGGGTTGCCCAGGGAGGTGGTGGAAGCTCCATCCCCAGAGGTGTTTAAGGCCAGGCTGGATGGGCTGTGGACAGCCTGATCTAGTGTGAGCTGTCTCTGCCCATGGCAGGGGGATTTGGAACTGGATGATGCTTCTGGTCCCTTCAAACCCTGACTGATTCTATGATTCTATGATTCTAAGTTGGGAGGGAGCATAACAAGGACAGCTAATCCAAATGGGCCAAAGGAATATTCTAGACCATATTATGCCATGCCCTAGNGGTCAAGGTTAGGGTTAGGGTTAGGGTTAGGGTTAGGGTTAGGGTTAGGGTTAGAGTTAGGGTTAGCGTCCGGGTCAGCGATAGGGTCAGGTTAGGATAAGATTGGGGTTAGGGTCAGGGATAGGGTTAGGGTTAGGTTTATGGTTAGAGTTAGGCTTAGGGTTAAGGTTAGGGTTAGGGTTAGGGTAAGGTTAGGGTTCGGGTTAGGGTTAGGGTTACGGTTAGGGATAGGGTTAGCATCAGGGTTAGGGTTAGGGCCAGGTTAGAATCAGATTAGGGTTAGGTTTAGGGTTAGCGTCAGGGTTAGGGTCAGGTTAGGATCAGGTTAGGATTAGGGTCTGCGTTAGGGTTACGTTAGGGTTAGGGCTAGGGTTAGGGCTAGGGTTAGGGTTAGGGTTAGGTTTAGGGTCAGGTTAGGGTTAGGGTTAGGATTATTGTTAGGGTCAGGGTTAGGGTTAGGGTTAGGGTAGGGATAGCGTCAGGCTTACGGTTAGGGTCGCATTAGGATCAGATTAGGGTTAGGGTTAGGGTTAGGGATAGGGTTGCGGTTAGGGTTAGTCTTAGTGTTAGAGCTAGGCTTAGGGTCAGATTAGGGTTAGGGTTAGGGTCAGCTAAGGGTTAGGATTAGGGTTAGGGTTGGGTTTAGGGTTAGGGTCAGGTTAGGATCAGGTTAGGGTGAGGGTCTGGGTTAGGTCAGGTTAGGGTTAGGGTTAGGGTTATGGTTAGGGTTAGGGTTAGGCTTAGGGTTTGGGTTAGGTTTAGGGTCAGGTTAGGGTTAAGATTAGGGTTAGGGTTAGGATTAGGATTAGGTATAGCGTCCGGGTTCGGGTCGCATTAGGATAAGATTAGGGTTTGGGTCAGGGTTAGGGATAGGGTTAGGGGTAGGATTGGGATTAGGTTTAGGGTTAGGGTGAGGGTTATGGTTAGGGTCAGGTTAGGGTTAGGGTTATGGTTAGGGTTAGAGTTAGGGTTAGCGTCTTGATAAGGGATAGGGTCAGGTTAGGATCGTGTTAGTGTTAGTGTTAGGGGTATCATCAGGATTAGGGTTAGGGTGTCATTAGGAACAGAGTAGGGTTATGTTCAGCATTAGGGTTAGGGTTAGG
>WBNM01026000.1:0-71704 GCA_013399055.1 Ramphastos sulfuratus | reverse complement strand
AAAAAAAAAAAAAAAAAAAAAAAAAAAGGGAAATTGGACAGAAAAAGGACAATCAGACAATCTCAGAAATGCAGCCTCAGATATGCAGAGTTGAGCTGTGTACATCACCGCAGGTTCACTCAGCAGCTCCCTACTCCAACTGTCCCCCCAGGACTCACTGCATTTCACATTTTCTGTCAGCTTGTGGCTGTTACACACAGTGACTTCAAGGTTATCAATATTTTGCACCATACCATGCCATTTGTCCTACTTTGGAATGCAATTCCTTCAGGGTTGCTTCAAGGGAACCATGCTACTTAAATTCTCAGGTCTTAGCCCTGCTTGGCAATAAATCAGTTTTCAGCAATCTCTACCCAAATGGAAAACCTGTGCTGGCTCCCACTTGTTCTGCTACAGTTTTGGTTAGAGAGTTTCTAGCCACATGACAATCTCAGAGCCTTCCAATTCATGATCCAGCACTCAACCGTAGCAAACAGCTCTTGAACAGTCTTTAGTAACACTGAAGAAGCCATGACTGTCAACAACCTCCTATCTCTCTGGCAATCTCACTGCCTGCTTACTCCTGGCCTGACAATGAGAATTTGCATTCCTTTTCCCATCTGTGTACATCACATTCAGCTGCTACCTTCTTCCACCCACTAATTTCTCCTTGAGAATGCATTCAACAAATATGGCAGCATGTCTGCTCCTTCACAGCACAAACTTCTACCAGCCTGCACACAGCAACATAATCTTCCCTCAGAAGCACCCACAAGCAAGTATGCTATTTATGTCAACATGTAAGCAGCACAAAATTCTAGACCTCTTTTTTTTTCCACTTGGAGACCAGCAAGTTATTCTATCCTCTTTCTAACAAGAAAGATTCAACCAGACAGTGGCTTTGGTTTTCACCAGATGCTATTAACTCTTTCCTTCTAAATCTCTTTTGAGTAAGGATAATGACAGTGAAACTGAGACAGACAGAGTGACTTTGAAAGCCATTAAGACATCTGAAGTGTGGCTATGATGGATAATAAAAGTAAGAATTACAGACAAAATACTCCATGTACTTACATGATGTATCATCCAACCACTCAATATGAGCAGGAGGATACTCTTTGAAATAGGCAAAGATGTCCTGTGTACTCATCTCATCCACCCCACAGATGTAAATTGTGTCCAGTCTCACTTTAGGAATTGCTGTAAAGAGGAAGAGATACAAATCTGCTACTTAATTCTACAGAGCAAGCTTTTACATTAGTAACACATGGGTTTATAAAGCAAACATTTAAAGTAAGGTAAAGGGAAGCTTGTGAATGCAATGTATGATGTACACCATTCTAAACTGCCAGAACTTGATTATTCCACACTATAAACATGTAATAAATTGAGAATTAAAACCAGGTGGTATTACAAGCACTGGTAGGTGCAGGCACTGCATAGCACTCAAAATGCCTTAAAGACATTTTCTTTCTTTTCACATGCTGCCAAAGTACTGCCTTGCTACTACTTTCCTACTCAAGAGCCAGAATACTGGTGAGGTTTGTAAGCACTTGTATCAGCTGTTACAGGCAGTGGCTTAGTGAGTCCAAGCTGCCAGTTGGGAAAACAGGCCTTAAGAACTGGATGCCAAAAGCCCTGATCTGCCATGCACACATTTCCCTGCTGATCTGCTTACATTCCAGCAGGCCCAGCCTGCCACCTAAGAGCACATGTGTCATCAGTCCAGCTTCACTGTGCTTACAGCACAGAATCTGATCTCACTGTGCATGGGATACAAGAGTTCTCCACTTGCACACAACCAGTGCTCAAGGTCTGGTTTTCCCAAAGAACTGAAAGATTCTTAAAGCAGCACTGATGGAGACAATGAACCTTAAACATGCAGCACAAGGTGTTGATGCCAAATCATAAATGAGGTACAGAAAGGGTTGATAAAATGGGAAGTGAACTGGTAACTGTCAAGAAGTTTTAAAAAATAATGACATTAATATAAAAAGGTGGAAAAAAAAAAACCACCACCCTAAGTGAATTAATTTGGCAGTAATCTGGGAAAAGCTCTGGGGATACAGGAAATATTAAAGGATAAATGAAGTAAAGGAGCTGTGGGGAAGTAAACAAAGGGATCTTTTCTCCTGGCTGTTGGGATAAACTGGTACCTTTCTTCATCATGTCCCGATCCAGGGCCACATTCCTTTGGGCAAGATTCACTTCAGCACGAAAATGAAAACGTTTTGCTCTTTGTTCCTTCTTCTCAATTGCTTCCTGCAAAAGGCAAAACAATGCAGCCACAACAGGAATCCCAGCAGCATTCCCAGCAAGCTGCATTGAAGCACCACATATTTGAAATCAAAGCAACCAGACAGCAACAATCCACATGAATAATTCTATTAATTCTGAAGAGATCTGTAGCTTTCAGAATATAGAATTAAGTCACTGTAATATTTCTGTGTCACAAAATGGTTTTCATCTAGTTACAGCAACATAATGGAAATCAAGGTGCCTGCAAAACAAGGGATCTCAGACAATGTTCATGCTCCATGATGGAACAGTAACATTATCTCTTTTCCTTCCTAACAAAGGTGCAGAGGCTGTGCTCAAACAAAAGCTCTCCTGAAACAAGCATTTCCACCACATGGAAAATTCATCTCTTAAGCTCACAGAGATTTTCCCCCTGTTTTTTTGAAATATGTACAAAAACATAGACTTGTCTGAGCATGAATTGAACACCACTAGCTGGACTCCTAGGCCTTATTTAGACCAGCAATTCAAGTTGCTTTTAAGTAGCTCATAAGCAACAGCTTATGTGGATCTTATGCAACTTTTGAAACTGACTGAAAAGCTCCTTATTTTACAGAATTTATTAGGAAGCATTACAGATTTCTGGATCTTACCAACCAAAGTCAATTTTGGAACAGAAATAGCAATTAAGCAAAAACTGCCACCAATTATTCCCAAATAAATATGGACTTTTTGCTAGTTTTAAGATTGCCAGAACAACTTCTGGTCACATTTCTTAAAAGTTTTTCAGAGTAGTGTCATTAAGAAATACATAAAAAAAGGTGACAGCTTTCCCCTGGCTAGGGGAACTTCAAATTCTGTACTGACTTGCAGAACACACAAGCTAGATATTGAGGCCAAAAAGCTGATTTTTGGTCTTCATTTGGATCTCTTTTTGTACCCTTTGATGAGCACAATATTCTGAGCTCCACTAAGGCAAAATAGGAACAAGTGATTTGTCAGCATCCTGTTGTGGTAGGGATTCACAGCTGTTAGAATATGTGAAACTGTGTCAGTCCTACAAAGTATATGACTAAATGTTTTTCCTCCACTACCAGTGGTCAACTGCACAATATAAACCCACAACCAATTTGATATTAGAGGTACAGAGGTGAGCTGTAGGATGAAGTTTCTGAAGTTCCACAGAATTATGTAACTTTAAGTTCTTTAAATGCAACAGCTTCTCACAGTATTCAAACTATGCCTTAAATAATTAAACACTAAGATGCCCTTGGAAGATACAAGGCAATGAAAGTAGATTTTCCTGCCTAGCATTGTTCTTCCTTCTGTCACTCACCTAAGAGGAAAACCTGCAGCTGACCTGTCTCAAGGTTTTCCAATATTGGCTGCAGCTAAGGCAACTTCAACAGAAACACTTTCAAGGTTTGGGCACACCAATTTTTGTAACTTAGTAATGCTAATTTTCACAGCTTTTACAAGAGATCTCAGGTCCTGCTGCTGGCCACAATCAATAAAAGGGGATACCCTAGCTGTTGAAAAATGCCAGCTCTCTGAACATGAGGCTGAGCTTTTGTGTCTCTTGGGGAGGAAATAAACAAGATGGTTCCTCCTTTCTAGTAGCAGTAACTAGAATATGTTGAAGAATTATCACACGAAATTACCTTGGAGGTTACATCTATTCCAGTAATGAAACTTCCAGCTTTGTTTTCATATCTCCTACTAGTGTCCTGAAACAAAGTAAAATGGTGATGAAATCTCAATGAACACTGAAAACACACTTGGCATGCTGAAAATAAACATGGATATATCTACAAGAAACACATCCTCTTTTCTTCCATCTTTACTCCAACTTACATCCCTAGATAGACAGGTATGCAAGCAATAACTGTTCATAGAATCATAGAATGGTAAGGTTGGAAGTGACTTCAAAGATCATCTAGTTCCAGCCCCCTGCCATAGGCAGGGACACCTCCCACTAGCACAGGTCACTCAAGGCCTTGTCCAACCTGGCCTTGAATACCTCCAGGGAGGGAGCAGCCACAACCTCCCTGGGCAGCCTGTGCCAGTGTCTCACCACCCTCACTGCAAACAACTTCCTCCTAACATCCAGTTTCAATCTCCCCTCTTCCAGTTTAAACCCATTGCCCCTTGTCCTGTCATTGCAAGACCTTGTAAACAATCCCTCCCCAGCCTTCCTGCAGACCCCATTCAGGTATTGGAAAGCTGTGAATGTAGAGGCAAATGAACTGAACCAAGCTTCCTTTAAGGACTTTTTCATCTGGCAAAATTTAGTTTGTGTCTGCTGCTGCAAATGTTTTTACTTATTCTCATCAATGCAAGGAGTCATCAGACACTCTTCCTAACTAAAATGCTCACAATTTTGGTTTTGGGTATAATTCTCTTGTAAAACATGAGCAGATTTAACTGCAACACCTGGGTCCTTAAGCACCAATTTACAACTCTTAGTCTGAAAAGTCATAATAACAAGCCACATCCACAGTTAAATGACTTCTACCTCTATGCCTATCAATATTTCAAATAACAATATACCAAATACCAGCAAGATAAAACATTACTGTTCTGGTGCAACCCTACTGATAAGAAGCAAAAAATGGAGAATTATGCAGGGGAGGAAAAAAAAAATTATAACTTTCTTTTCCATCAACCAGGACTGCTGAATTCACAGACCTTGGACCAATGACCCAGTTCTGTCCCTTCCATAAAAACGGCCTCTCTTCATTCTGTCACCCTTAAAATCATAACCTGGCAAAAGTTTGGGGCTGGAAGTGCACATCTTGCTTTCCCTAGGGATAAACACATTCTTTACATTCGTGCTGCAATAATTGCTTTGGCTAAAAGGGACTTGCTCTAGAAAATAGGCCAGTCTCAGTTTAGAAATATCAAAGTACACACAAACTAACTGCTTTTCTTAGTAACAGCGTCAAAGTCTCTCCAGGGCTGCCAAATGTTCAGAGTTATTTAAAAAAAAAAAGAAGGAAAGCAAAACAAACATTATTTTTAAAGTTAAAAAACGCCCACTGCCTAAAGTTGACTCATGGAGCAGAGGGAAGTACAGTAGGGTGCTGTCTCTTAGGCCACATATTTGGTAGAAGCACATCGGTAAATCAGCTAATTAAAGATTAGTTCCTAACGTAATTCCCACGCAAGTTTTGAAAGCAGAAGACTGCTTACGAGTTTAGAAGAACTCTGACCCATTTTTATGTATTAAAGCTAATCCCACTAGAATTTGTACAGGAACGATTACCAAAAATGAAAAAAAAAAAACAAAACAACAAAAAACCAAACAACAAAATTGAAAGGAAACCCTCAAAACCCCATCAGAGCCCACATTCCCAAGGCTTCCAATTCCGTTCGTCCACGGCCACCCCTCGGCTCCCCGCTCTCGGTATTCCCCATGCTCCTTGCACTGACTCCCTCTGCGTTCTCCTTCCCACAGCCTCCCTGTACACTCCGCCACTACACTCCAAGTCTTCTTTCCCACTACCCCACCGCCTCCTTTCACTTCCAAGTACATCCTCGCGGCTTCCTCTTGCAATTTGCCCCCCAACTCCGTTCAGACGCCTCCAGGTACCTTCCTGGCCCCACTCCCCGCCACCGTCACCCTATCGCTTTCCCTCATGCGCTTCCCGCCTCGTGTCACCCCTTGCCCACCCAGGGTACCTTCAACTGCCCCTGCAGACCCCCGCAAATGCTCCGCTCCGTCACTCTCAGCCCCCTCTACGTTCCCTGCCCCCCCTCAGAAGCTGGCCCCTCTTTCGTCCCTCCCTACCCGTGACCCCACCGCACGCCTCTCACCGGAATGAGCTCCCGGAGCGAGCGCCTCACAGGGATAGTCTCCAGCTCGCCCTCTTCTACTTCCATAGGCTCAGGCTCCGGGCCGCGAGGCTCCGCCGTCGTCGCCGTTGCCTCCGCCTTCACCGAGATCCGCAGGCCCCGCACGGCCGCCATGGCTCCGCCAGGCCCGCCCTCCGCTCGGCCAGCGAGACAGCCCCGCCGCAGCGCAGAGCGCCGCCGCCCAGAACCACCACCGAGACGCGGCGGCGCATAGAGCGCCACCCGAAGCGGGAGCCGGCTGGGGGCCAACACACTCAGGCGCACGTCACGGCCATAGAGACGCGGGGGAGAGCGCGACGCCGCCGGTCCTGCCGCGCTACGGACAGCGAGAGGCTGCGCCGCCATTTTCCCCAGGCACCCCCGGCCTGCCGCGGGAACGCACGGGCCGCGTCACTAGGGAGAAGCCCACGGTGTGCGCAGACACGCAGGAACAGATGGAGGTAGGCGGTTGTGAGATCCAGACCTCGTTACGGCAAGCTCTGCGTCCTGCAATGGTTTTTATTAAAGTGATCTGAGCTCTTCATTTGCCCCCCCCACATCCCTCTGGAATTTTACATCTCTGATAAAATAAAGCTCATTTTCAGCTGAAGGTTCTCTGCAGTGAGCCTGTGTCCTGTTGTCCTCGGGTTCAGTTATTCTCAAGAGCTGTTTCCTCACCCAAGGTGTTGAGGCTGCTTCGAGAAAGAAGCCTCATCTGCCTTTGTCCTAAACAAACCACACTGGGTTGATCTGTTCCCAGGAGACAAATTCTTCACCCCGCCTAATCACACTGATTAGCTTTCATCCCCTCACACACAATGGACTAGAACCAAGTTCTGTCTGAGGGCTTGCTCCTGCCTTAGCATTGTTTCCCATCCCTGCCATGGCACCAAAACCACGCTTGGTCATCATCACCACGAATTATCCCCCCTTGCTGTCTTCCATCCAGCCGATTTCACTACGTATTCCTAATATTTCCCTAGCTGCAAGACCCTTTCATCCCGCTCTAGCTGCTGCACTCCTCAGTTCTGCATGTACTAGTGGGAGGTGTCCCTGCCTATGGCAGGGGGTTGGAACTAGATGATCCTTGAGGTCCCTTCCAACTTTACCATTCTGTGATTTCTATGTTTTCTAAAAGCAAACCCCTCCAGCTCATCCTCTGCAATATATCCCTTGCCATACAAATTGGCACTGCTCCCCAGCAAAATTCATTAGTAAATTTTGGCTTTATCATGAAGAAATTTTGCAGTTGGCAACATAAAGTCTCCTGCCCTTAAACACAATCCAGCAGGACTAATCTATTTCCTTGCTACCCCTTGCACACTCCAAGCCTATTTATTTTTTAACAGTCTCTGCACAGAGCTCTGTACTCAATGGCTAATGGCACTTGCATTCACCACAAGTGCTATATTTGGTGGTGACATCACGTAGTCAGCATCTGGCAGGAACCTCCAACACAGGTGATACTTCCAAGCCAGGTGTGAATGGTTATGCTAGAGCCCACGCACACATATGAACACCAGTGGTAAACAGGACATAGACACCTCCTGCAAGGAGCAGATTCGGAAATACTGCAAGAGGAAACACGTTTCTGTGGTAGAAACACTACCTGAGGTCACAGGGAAAAGAAACCAAAAGATGCACCTTTTCCTTCTTTAATTTCATAAGTAGGACACTACTGACATATGCAACCTGGACCAGATTTACAAAGCTTGACCCTTCAGAGGAAGGCTCAGGGCAGGACTGTGTGACACAGGCTGTGCTGCACTGCTGGCACTGGAGAGCCAGCAAAGCCTTCAGCTAACCCAGATGTTTCCTTTTTTTGTTTCAACATCCTTGAATGTCACCTAGGACAGAACACGGCTACAGCACAGCACTCTGCTTGGCACAGTTTCAAGACTCACTCACTGAACTCAATAAGAAAGTTTCTAACTATTCACTGGGGCTTTAGATCAGTTGCCAACGTTTTAGAGTACCTTAGGAAAAAGTCTTCTCTATGCCAGCTGGTGGGGACAGTAAAACCAGGACAGGGAAACCAGGACAGGAAAACCAAGCCTGGGTGCCAGTGGGGCTTTTGCTGCCAAGTATATGAGTGGAATATACTCTTGATGTTTTACAACTTCCTTCAGAATCTTGTTACGAACAGTGAATTCTGCAGAATTCCAAGCTGATTTAGTTTTATTTTTCTGAGACTGTGGCCAAGAGTTGTTTTTCTTTCACATTCATTTCAGGCTGCAACTGCTTTGACTTTGAAAGCCCAGTGCAGGAATGCAGGTTTGGGCAGAAGGGCTCTTGTATGTAGTCTTCCTGCAGAAAGGATGGAGCGAGGAAGAGTAGTGAACTAATGAGGGGTGCAGGGGTTAAATACAGGAGCAAAAAGGAATTTGGAAAAGGTTATCGGTCATTATCTGGAGAAGCTCTTAAGTATTGAAAGGCTGTTAGAAATAATGCAGGCCGGATAGTGCCTGAATAAAATAATCATTCCATCATAAAAGCAGCAAAAGAATACCTGACAGCAGGGAAGTGTTACTCATTTCCTCATCCCTGTCCACCAGAGGGAACTCTTGCAACAAGATTCCCAACTACTTACAGCAGAGAAGAAACCAACCGGTAAAAACCTCCACCAACCTCTGTCCTTCTGTGGTTCAGCTGAAAACAGGGGGAGATGAGCTACGAGGGTGGGGAATGGGAAAGGAGAGAAAAAAAAAAAAGTGAGCCTGTGGAGCCCGAGTCAAAAGAAAAGTGTTTTACAGTGGTCTGGCAGGACTCAGAAAAATGGTGAATTTTGCCATTTTAAGAAAGTCCTAGTTTCACAGATCTGTAGAACACCAGGTTGGAAGGGACCTCGAGGATCATCTAGCCCAACCCTTCAGGCTAAGAATATATAGTTTAAATCAGATGGCCCAGTGCCCTGTCAAGCTGGGCCTTGAAACCGTCAAATGTAGGGGAAGCCACCACCTCCCTTGGGAGTTTATTCCAGTGTCTAATAGTTTAAACGGTGAAAAAAAAAAATTCTGGCATCCAGTCTGAACCTCCCCAGTAGCAGCTTGTTTGCTTGAAGCCTGTAAACAACTGAACAGAATGCACATCTTTTCCTGGTGCTGTGATTTAACCCTCCTACCCTCCTGGGCTCTCGGCAAGGATCTACAGCTTTTCAAATCTGTGAAAAACCTACGCAGGGAAATATGCTATTTCTGCAACTGGCTAGCAAACTCCACACATCACCTGGGAAAGTGGGACTGTAGCTTCCAAATAGCTTATGACTAGCTCCTACCTACAATCCATCTGGAGAGCAAACAGGATCAGCAGAGGAAGGATGTTCATTTGTTCAAGTGTTGGGTAAGTTGGTATCAAGCACCTGGTGTTTTCTTATATATGTGGTGAACCACCTGTAAAACAGAATATTTTCTCACTGACATATTGTGAAGGTTAATGCATCCCTAGTTACCTGAAACAATGCCAAAGTCCCACCTGTGACCCTACAAGTAAGGGAGAGATGCTGCCAGCCAGGCGAGCACACAGCATCCTCAGTCAAGGACAGCTGTGCTCTAACATTATGTTTATGTAAGTGCTGCCACATGGAGACCACACAGTTGAAAAAAACCACATTCCCTTCTGGAAACAGCTCACAGAACTGAGCAGATCTGGAGCAGAATTCAGTGCACGCTTACCCAGGCTTTATAGACATGACTCTGGAATTTAAGAGACCTCGGAGAACACTCTGTCAGTGGTAAATATTGCTCCGTTCTTACAGACGTGGCTTTGTGCATGTGCACACACAGGCATTCCTCTGTGGAACTAGTGGAACTTCAGCTCTTCCCTGTTCACAGGCCCCTGCAAGTGAACTGCCCTCTGTAAAAATAAACTTTTTCTTTTGCAGGTCTATTTTTAACCCAGCAGAGCTCACTGGCCCCGTTCAGCATGTAGCCCCATGAAAAAAAGCTTCTGCTGGCACAGCTCTGAGATGCTTGAGCACTGGTGCAGGCCGCCCAGAAAAGAGTCTCCTTGAGACTTTCAAACCCCACCTGGGCATGTTCCCGTGCCCAGGCAAACCTGTGTTAGCTGGGGAGTTGGACCTGATAATCTTCGAAGACCTCTTCCAGCCGCTGGTACAGATCTGGAGTTAAAAACACAGTGAGCTGAACCCTAAGGAGCAGACGAACCTGCCTCCACACAAGCTACCCCACAAAGCTGCAGAAGCTAGGAGAACTAGAACGCTGAAAAAGTTACCCTAATAACCCAGAGGATGTAGCAAGCTCTAGCCGCCACCAAGGGCAGGGGCCAAGCTACGCCGCAGCCTCTGGACCCTCCTTGCGCCCTCCCGTAACGGAAAAGGCAACGCGAGGGCACCCGCGAGGAGGGGCTGGCCCTGCAGGTGATCGCCGCTGCTACCAAATTCAGCGGAGGCCAGCAGACAGTCCTTGCCGGTCCCCACACGACAAACACAGCCCCGAAGCTCGCCCCAGCAGCCGCGACCCCACCACCCCCTGCAGGCCGCTCCGCGCCTCCCGGCGCACGCGCAGTGCGCCAACAGAGCCCTCCCACCCCTGCTGCAGGGCGCGCGAGCCGATGACGTCACGCTCTCCCCGCGTGCGGTCACATCCGGTAGGTGAGGTCAGGGCAAGGGCCGCCATTTTGGGTGGCAGGATTGGGCGCGGAGAGGAGTACTGCGGGCGGCGGCGGCGGCCCGCGGTGGGGGGGCAGTGAGTGCGGCCTGCGGGCGGGCGGCCCCCATGGCCGGGCAGTTCGACTCCGAGGATCGGGCGAGCTGGTACTGGGGGCGGCTGAGCCGGACCGAAGCGGTGTCGATGCTGCAGGGGCAGCGCCACGGGACCTTCCTGGTGCGCGACTCGGGCACCATCCCCGGCGACTTCGTGCTCTCGGTGTCCGAGAGCTCCCGCGTCTCACACTACATCGTCAACAGCCTGGGGCCGGCGGGAGGCCGGCGGTCCGGCGGCGAGGGCCCTGGGGCCCCGGGTGAGTGACCCCCAGGGCTGGTGGTGCCCCCCCAGCCCCTGCCGCCCCCGGGAGGGCAGCTGGGGCAGCCGAACCCCGGTGTGAGTCTCCCTGCGGGCGGCTCCACTCTCTTCCCTGGCGATGTTTCAAGTCGTGAAGCCCTGTAGCGGAATTAAGTCGTGTTTTGCAGCAGGCACGACTGACCGAGCTGAGCTATCTGTCTCCGCCTGACTTGCAACGACCTAATATCATAGTTGAAGATGTACTGGAGATGAGCGCTTATTGCAGCCCCCCCGAAGGGCCCTGCCGGTGTAGCCCTCGCACATTCTTTTGTTTTCACAAACTAGTTAGCTGTGGTTAATAGATTTTTGAATGTCATTACAGCTAGGGGACAGTTCTGTGGAAGTGTCATCTAAAAGTGTGAGTTCAACCGAGACAGTTTTGCAGTAGCCGGCAGGGTGTCAGACTGCTCATGTGGATAGTTTTAAGTCCTGAGAACTCTTCAGGAACGCACGAGCAGGTGTTCCTTTAAATCAGATGTGAAGTTGGGTTCTGTTTTTCCCCTATGCGTTGAGAGGGAAGGTTTAATCTCATCAACCTACCATCTACTATGAAAACTGTTAAATGCATATCGAGCAGAAGCTACTGGTTGTGTCAGAGGGCAAAACCACCATGTGAAGCAGCATTTCTGCACACACAAGGATAACTAAATGAAGAAGAGCCCTCAGCAGTGAAGTGCCCTTAAATATTTATGAACATCTCATTCAAAGGCAGCTGTATCGCTTCTGGGGGCATTGCAGAAGTTGGTAGCAGAACTGCTCGAGTTTGGATATCAATGTTTGCAAAATGATGTGGGTGTATTGCTAGCATCTCAGAAAGGAACCACTACATCGTTTTGAAGTGTGTGTATCAAATCTGTGTAATAAGAGATTTTGGTGATCTTACATGGCAGAAAAGTAAATGATACATGAATTGCTACAGAGACAGTCACCTTCTGATGTAGATCTATGATTGGAATAAGAGACCTACCTATATGGAAAGGATTTTTCAGTCTCTGCAGAAACTGCAGTTGTCTGAAGAGAATCTCTAAGAAACAACACAACTAGTAAGGTTACACTGTTACATGGTAATTTCCCTTGCTCGGGGGAACATTTCACATTGGCAAATTTGGGAAAGCCCAAAGTCATTGTGTTTATCCCTGGAACCTACTACAGCTGCAGAGTGCTCAAGTCAAAAAAGCTCCTCAAGGTAGAAGTTAAAGGTGGCTGAATGTAACTGGAAGTAAAGTGGAAGTCATTACTGCCATGAGTAATAAAACAGTTTGCCACAAGACGTGGTGGATTCCCCATGGCTTGATCTCTGTGAAGACAGAGTTTTATTGCCACACGTTTGTGGAGGCTTGGTGCATGAGTTGTTGAAATGCAATACTGGTGATATATAGAGCAGAATGAGTTACTGGGATGGTTTGTTGTGGAATCCAGTGTGATAAGATTTTAAAGACACTAGTGATGAAAACGACTGAATATGTGTGCCTGGCAGTTCTGGGCAGATTTTCTAGAGAGCAGCTCACCTCTGCAAAAACTGTTTTCCTGTTGATGTGATGTCACTTCAATCCATACACATCATCACTTTTTGTGTTACATTCATAAGGTCACTAATGCTTCGTGGCATTCTGTGGGCTGGTTGATGTGATGGGTGTTAAGTTTTGGTGTTCTTTTTCAAAATCATTAGATGCCCCTTAGGTAATTCTTACTTGTTTTTAATGGGTTTGTGTTTTAGAAGAGTAGTTACTGTTGTAGCTGTGTAGGCTGTCGGTGCAGTAGGTGTAATATATGTTAAAAGGCATAATTATGTTTTGGTTGGTCTCGTCGTGTGTTGTTTTTTTTTTACCTCAATGTTATGAGGGTAGGTGGTGCCTCCCTCCTGCACCACTGATACTCCTGTGCTGAGGTTTTAGTAACTTTAAGTAAATTATGCCTCCTTGCTGACACTGCTTTCTCTTCACACTCAACCAAAGAAGGGGTGTGTGTGGGTGTGTATATTAAATTACACAGGAAGGATAATTAAATTGTTCTTGCAGTAAAAAGTAGGTGGGGGGACATTCTGCAATGGGAGGGAGATGGAAACATTGGTAGAAGATTCAAGATTTCTTCATGTTTGTGTAGGGAAACTAATGTAGTAAAATGAAGTAAATGTTTGCAAGTTGTCATGTGTGTTCATAGTGTTCAAGCTAAAACATCAGGCAGAATGACTTCACTATGTTAATTATATGGCACAGTTTTTTAAGCCATTGATTGTTTGGTAAATGCCCACTTCTCTCTGGGAAATTTCAGTGTGCCAGATGGGGTTCTTAGTTGAGACTAACAAAAATTAACCTAAGTGTGTCCATTTCATGACTGCTTTAACACTCCTGCATGCAGGGCATACTAGGAACCGAGCTTCATACAGAATGAATGAGGTGAGGAACTTTGGCTTCCCTGATGTAAAAAGTTAGTGTCACAAGCCCATGTTACTTTCTTCCATTATAAAGTCTGAAATAAAGTTGCTAATCCTTTAAATTCACTTTCTGAGTGATGTGCTGCAGTTTCTAACTTCTTGCAGGTGATTTTTCTACCCAAGGGAGAGGAAAAAAAATTACCAGAAGTGCTTAAAATAGCTACCTCTGCCTGAAATGTTTTGAGGCCGTTAAAAGAAAACAGGATAAATCGCTGAATTGTGGGAAAGAAAAACACTCTGTTGCCAGTGGAGATAAAGATTAATGAAATCGGAATTAGGGTAGGATTTGTGGGAAAATATCACCAGTCACAGGCTAATCCCAAACAAGACCCAAGGGCTCCATGCAAGTGTTAGCATGCTAATGAACAGTAAAGCAAATCTGTGTCAAATTGCAGATGTATGATGTATTTGAATGAGTCTGCAGTAAAAATTCACAATGTGGACTGCAACACAATGCTTAAAATACCTAAAGCAAGGTATGTTTTATATTCAAAATGCAAAGTATAAAGCCAGAAATCTTATAATGGTGTAAAACATGTCTCTAGAGTAGGGAAGGGTAAGGAGAGAGGTGGTGTTTTCACCAAGTGTGCATTTTAAGAGCATGCTGCTTAATTTAAGGCTTTCAAATCACTTCCACTGTGTCTTTTTTTTTTTTTTTTTTAATTCAGACTGTACTTCCTGGGATCATATAATCTTTACATCATGATATCCATACTCAGCTCAGTATGAAACAACTTTAGATGCTTGTCAGCAGGATGATTTTGCTCTTGACACTTGGCTGGGATTTTGGTTTGGTTTTTCTTTTAAGGTCTTAAAAATGCAAACTGTTGGAAGCTTGAAAGGTGTGTGCATTAGACATTTGCTTTTTTCCCATTCTCTAATTATCTGGAAAAATGACAATATGCAACTTCTGTAACAGCATTTTCCTGGTGTGCTTAGAGCTCTCCCCAGAAGCCACTGAGTGGAGTTTTACTGGTGGAGTTGTACTGGTTTTAGAGGGCGTTCTTGGGTGCTTGTTTGTTCTGCTCAGGCAAGAGTTGGGAGGTGCTTAAGAACAAGGATAAAAGGTATCCCTATGCGGATGGGTGGGACAAGCACACAGGCTGGAATGAGCTGCCTTCATAGCAGAGTTCCCATATGCTCCAGGAGGAAGCTGCTCTACATCCCTGTGATATCTTTGAATTGAGAGCCAGCTTGATAAGAACAGCGTTTCTTGCCCACAATCTGCTTTATAAGTTGGGGGTGGGAAAGGTTGCACCCTTACAGACTAGTCTAGAAAATAATATGCTTCCTGTCACCAGCTTCATTGGGAAGTCTTCCCTGCCTTAAGAGCTTGTCATAATTCAGGAGTAAAGAGCAAACTGCCTAGTGGCACTAACACAATTAGAGTGAAGAGAGAAATATGAAACCCCTGCAATGCTCAAGAAAGTGAGAAGCTACCTGCCCACATTTTGAAGAAGCAGAATATTTGGTGGTTTATGCCTCTACTTCCCCAGTACCTGTACAGTATTTAAAACAAGCAATCCTTCCAGACTGACATGAAACCAACAAAGTGTGAAAGGGTTTTGTCAGAAAGGAATGAGCATGGTGAACACAGAACTGATAGGGCCCGGATTTTCTTCAGTTTTGGGACATTCTAGATTTTAACTCTCTCCTGACCTTCCTGAGAACAGAGGTTTCACTAGCTGTCCTGACATGCTGGAATGGATGGAATCAGATAAAATCCTAGCACAGATAGAGCTAGGATGGAGTAAGTGAGAATGATGATACTCAGACCTTTGTGCTTCTCATTCACAGGAGTCATCTTAAAGAGGTGCAAGCTGATTGAGCTAGTTTTCCTTCTGCTCTGCAGAGATGGGGAGAAGGGAAGATAATTCCTAGTGCTCTGGTTGTCCAGCTTTAATAGGAAGTGACTAAAGTTCCTCTAGTAGCTAGATTTATCTTTACACACCTTCTCTCTTTCTGAGAGCCCTGGGAAGATGCAGGCCATGTGCTGCTCAGAGATCTGCCTTCAAGAAAACTGTCCCAGAATCATGAAGGAAAAAAACCCACTTGCCTTGTTGCTGCAATTTTTTTCTTGTAGATCTTTCCTGAATTTTTCCATTGTCCTGCAAATGTTTGTCCCATCAAGGATTGCATTGATCTTTCCAATCCTAGAATGTTTGGAGTGTCTGTGCTCTCTCACTCTTCGCCACTTGTGCAGAATATCTTTTAGAATAGAATTTTCCAAGATACAAGACAGATTTCAGACACTCTTGCATACATAAGGTTTCAGTGGACTTTCCTCTTAGAGTCCCATTTTGGTTTTATTCAGATACATTTGGCAGCTACTTCAGCCTGTTGTGCATTAATTCAAGAGAGTGAACCTGTTAAAAAGGACAAAGGAAAAATTAGCAAAACCCAAGAAACTATTCATCCTAGTGATGATTCTGGTCCTGACAAGGCTGATGAATATTGCTAATGAACTGCTCATTTCCTATGAGTTTTAAGATCTTTCTGTGCACACTTTGCTAGACACAGAGATCTCAGCCTCCTGGCTGAGTCAATTTGTAGAAGGTTTTACAGAAGTGACTGTTTCAGGCTCCACATTTCTGTCATGGAAAACAACTTCCATGTCAGTGAACTTACCTGAGATTCAGGCTTCTCCACATGGCTTCAAGGATCTTTGCTGCCCTGGCCCTGTTAATGTTTCCATGACTTTTTCTTCTTACCTAAGTGTCTACATAAGCCTCAGTCTTGAAAGGTTCACATCTAAAGTAGTAGAAAATGTAAAGCTCATGGTTCTGTCACCAGGTTTGTTTGAAACTTGGTGTCTATACTACTTGTTGGGGAGCATGGTTTCCTACTTCCAACATTAGTCAAGAGCAGCATTCTCACGTTGTATTGTATGGTAGTGTAGTGCACTGAAGCTCTTTTGAAGTGGTATAGGGGTGCTGTTTGTGTGGCCAGAAGTCATCTCCTGTGAGACCACAAAGCTAAGAATTGCCATTGAGATGAAATTCCATAGCTCTTGCTGAGTCTAGAGTTGTTATGTCCCATCAACAAAAGTTGAGGAGATCTCGCATCTTTTCAGCATTATCCTTTGGGGGGAGAATAAGGTAGAATCTTCTGTTTCTATGCTGTGTTCCTCTTAATATTTATTTTAGCTTCCTTTCCTAATACTTATTGTAGCTTCTTTAGATTTTGATCATGTCAGTTTCTGTTTTGTGGAGTTTTTTGGGTTGTTGGGTTTTTTTGTTGTTTTGTTTGTTTGTTCTGTGGGTTTGTGGGGGTTTTGTTTTGTTTTTTTGGGGGGTGGGGGTTTTTTGTAATTTTTGAGGGGGGGGATTTTTTTTATTTTTTTTTAGTTTTGCTTTTGGTTTTTCTCTGGCCACATCTGTGCTTACTTCTTTTGAAAGTCTTTTGGGGCCATTAATGCTTGCAAATGTGCATTTCCCTATGACTTAGTTCTTCCTTAGATTTCCTGTAACCAGCTTCACTGATGTTTGTGTTCCTTCAGGATACTTCAAAACTTACTGAGTATTTGTCTACATTAATCTTATTGAATCTGCCTTTTTCTCTATTGGAACCCCTTTTTGCTCTCTTGAAAGAACTTCTTGGAATGTTAGCTTTCCATGCTGACAGTGCTACTTTGAAAGGAGTTTTGGATCAGTGACAGCTTGAAGAACTCTGCTAGCTTTGTACTCCAGAGCTAAGTCTTAGAACTGTTAGATATACCCTGCAGAGAAAGAGACTTGCAAAGTAAGCATGTCTTTCTTGCTAAAAGAGTTACTCATTAAAGCATACATCTTTCCCCCTCCACTGCCCTCCCCCAGCCTTCCTCTGTTCTTCCCATTACTGATTACACAGTCTATGGTACATGGTGGAAACAGAACATCATGTGTATATTTTTCCCCAGCTAAGCTTGAAGAACATAAGTTGGAAAAAGTGCAGCAAACAGACTGAAAACTGCAGTGGATATCTTCACTTTGGTACTTGTGGTGACTTGAATCTGAGCATCATCTGTGTTTTCATGTATTTAAGGTTCAGATTTATAACTTAGGCTTCATCTGGCAAATATGGCAGAGAAACGACAGGGCTTGAGATGAGAAAATGGAATTATCTGCATTATGAAAACATATGTTATTGCCTTGCACTGCATAACAGACACAAGTTTCTCTAACTGTACCTCATGTCAGAGTGAAAAATAACTTCATTTACTCATTCACATGATTTGTTTGCTGCTGTTATAAGCATTTTTCTGTCGTGTCCCTGCCTTTAGCCCAAGATACATTACACCAGGTAAAAAATTATTGCAGTGTTGTCCTCTTGAAATAAATTCAAACTGCAAAAGAGTTAAAAATCACTTCCTTGAAATTGTACCAAAATTTAATTTGATTCCTAGATTGAGTTTAAAACAGGAAAAAAGGAACTGTCTGTTGCTGAACATTTTGTAATCTCCTGAGAAACTTGAATATACTGAACATTTTTATCTTGTTTGGTCCATAGAACATTGAAGGAAGCAAGGCACTTTTATCCTAATTCAGGGAATTTGGCAGTGCCAAACAATTTCTTTTTTCCTTCTTTGCCAAAATCTTTTAAAATAATACTCTCTCCTCACAATCATGGTAGTGCTGTCTTTCATTAGAAACAGAAGAGCTGAATATTTTGTGCGTTGATCTAAAGGTGACCAAATTCGACGTCAAATTACTTATCTGTGTGTTTGCCTTCTCAAATGTTTAATTTGCAGTTTTAACTTGTGGCTTGCTCTCTTTGACATGTTGCCTTCTCCTTTTCAGGGTTGAATCCCACCAGATTTCGAATAGGTGACCAAGAGTTTGATTCTTTGCCAGCATTACTGGAATTCTACAAAATACACTATTTGGACACTACAACCTTGATAGAACCAGTTTCCCGCTCCAGGCAGAATAGTGGTGTTATCCTCAGGACGGATGAAGCTGAGTATGTGCGAGCTCTCTTTGACTTTAATGGAAATGATGAAGAAGATCTTCCATTTAAGAAAGGAGACATACTGAAAATCCGGGATAAACCTGAAGAGCAATGGTGGAATGCAGAAGACAGCGAAGGAAAGAGGGGAATGATACCTGTTCCTTACGTCGAGAAGTATAGACCTTCCTCTGCTACAGTATCTACTCTGATTGGAGGTAACCAGGATAGTTCCCACCCACAACCACTGGGTGGGCCGGAGCCAGGGCCCTATGCCCAGCCCAGCATCAACACTCCGCTCCCTAACCTTCAGAATGGCCCTATTTATGCCCGGGTTATCCAGAAGCGAGTCCCTAATGCCTACGACAAGACAGCCTTGGCTTTGGAGGTACATAATGGGCAAAACATAGCAAGAAGAGATCTGTTCAAGGGATTTCCCTTTCACATTGTAGTTTTGTAGGAATAAGAAAGGGGAAATCATTGTAATACTGGTTTTACATCGTGATTAATAAGCTTTAAAAAAAAAATTAATAAGTGACTAGAGTCACTTGTAGACTAGAGTTTGATTATAGCATGTTTAGGCTACTGAACCAATATCATGTCTTTTGTCAAACATCACTAACATTTAAGTGTTTTCCCATCCTTGTTTTCACTTCTGAAGTCTTTGTTTTTTAGGGGGGGAGGGAGAGGGAGCAATTCATAAGCTGTGTGTCTGAACCTGTCTTTACTTTTGTTTGCCTCACCCCAGTCTTTCAAAGGCGTGTTGGTTGGTTGTTGTTTTTTATTCCCAGTCTGTTTAAAAGCAATCAGTGGAAACATTGATAGTTGCTTCAAAATTACACAGACTGAAAGGATGAAGATGGTGATCACACACAGGGTTTTATTGTGACATCTGAACCTCAAGCAGAATACTTTGGGTTTTAGTTTGTGAAGCGGGAACATAGATGACAATTCATTCAGGAGGTCTCGTGTAAAGCAGTGATTGATGGGGTATGATTTGTAATGAAGCATGGTTGATTCACTTCCTGATATCAGCAAGTACTTGTACATACCCTTTTTGATTGTTTTCCCTCTTAAAAAGGAGACTAGAGCACTCTTATCTCCACATCAGATAGTTATCCCCCAAGTTTCATTTGAGGAAATTGAGACTAAGGTATTCTCAGTGGCAGACCTTTGCCTTGGGATGATATGTAAATTGTATCCTTTAATCTAGGCTTTCTTTGAGCTAGAGGCTCTGGAATTTCCTGATACCTAATTGACTTCCTGTTTATATAACATTTTAAGTACTTGGGAAAAAACAGTTTCTGTGCTGAGTCAGAGCATCTCCTCTTCACTCTCAAATAGTTCATTTAATTGTTCAGAGCACACAAAGCATTTCAGTGATGTGGCAACTATAGTATGTGTCTCTAGTACAGAACTGGTAAATGCAGCACAAAATTCTATAGATCTGATAACTGATGTACAACCTGGGAGGTGTGGAAAATTTTCCCCATTGTAGGTAAGAATTTTAGGGAAATAATGTGAATATAATCTGAGTTACTCTATGTTCTGTTCCATTTCTGAATCAGAGGAGAGCCAGGATATATAATAAACATTTTTAGGTTGAGAAACATATAGAAATTTATGCCAACTCAACAGATTTTGAGGGAACATACCAAAATTTTAACTTTCAGCCTTTCATATGGCCTAAAATGCTGTCTGCCTTTCCCTTTTTTCCTGACTTTCTCCACCCAGCCACTTCCTGGAGCTTGGAAATATTCCTGAATGTTATTATGGACTGCTACAATTACCAGATGTTAGATTTTCTTTGAGCCACTGGATTTTATGCTGTGCTGTATTTGGCAAAAAACTTTTTGGTTTGCTTTCTGGATTTTGTTTTTCAGCTTTTATTTATTAGTATGCTACTAGTGCTCTCTTAGGCTTAACTTTGCATTTGATTTCACTTCAAGCATGACCCCACAGCACTGCCCAACTCAGTGTTTGGTAGCATGGAGTAAAATAGAGTGGGAAAGTACTGGCAATCCAGGCCATCATAAGTAACTGAGTGAAAGCAAAATCCTTTACACAGTGAAACACAGCTTGTGAGTTTATGCTATAGTTCCATCCTCTTTGCTAAAACTCACGTGCTCTGTCAAGTATGCCCTGCTTGAGAAAGTGTAGCTTCATGGAGAGTATCTCCTGAGCTAGCTTGCACCACTAATATCTTCTGCTAACTTGTGGTAATAGGCTAGAAAGCTGAAGTGTGTGGGAGGGGGGAGCTGAGAAGAGTGTAGGCTCCTCTCTTACGTGAGCATGTAAGGTGTAGAGTGTCTTTCTACCTTTATGTTACAACAATGGCTTTTGTAGGCCTCGTAAACTTACTTAATACTGGTTGACACGTCAAACCTCTTGGTTAGGATGATCCATTCCTGTCTTGGTACAGCTGTAAGTTTTAAGAAATGCAGTAACTGAGGTGACTCTTTAAAATTTCCCTGTATTACATACAGAATAGATTTAAAATGTGAGCCATATATCACTGCTTTCAGTAGTCCTTCCTGGCTTCTGTGCAGCTGATATCATTTTGAACCACAATGTTGCTGAGTTGCTTTCAATGTCTGTACAGGAGAAAATAATAGACACTTTCTCCAATTTTTTTTTCATCCTGTCTATGAAAGTACTGTTTCTTGTTGTCTCTTTTTTTTTCATTCCCTTTTGCTTCGTGGTGTTCCTTCTCTGTTTATTTAGAGATCTCTTCTTAGATAACTTAGTAGAAAGCATTATGTAAATCTTACCAGTCCATTTTTGCCCAGACCTCTTAATAACTACAAATATAGACAGTGGGAATCTTTCCAAATGAAAACTCTTATCCTTAAATCTGGCAATATTCATGACTGGGGGCGGTTCCCACTGTTTCTTTCAGGAAAATAGATTCTTAATGTCAAAACATTTTTGGCCCAAACTGCAAACAGAATATCTGTACTGTTCTGTTATTTTACAACTGACGTGGGTTTGAGGAGCTGAGGGGAGGATCAGAGTAGTTGATGTTCTAATAAAGGCTGTGCTGTATTATGGAAAAAAAGATTGAGCAGAAGGTAACTTTTATGTTGCTTGTCACTAGACTTACTCAAGAAGTTGTCAGTCTGTGTTAATTAAGAGAAAAGGGAAGCTGTGTGTGGTGAATGACTCTAAGATCGATCGATTTATTTTTTTTCTTTGTAACAGTAGCAGAACTCTGCCATCTTGACCTCACCAAAGAGGAGTACTTGGAATAAAACCACAGCATACAGAAGTCTTCACATGAACCTTCAGTTTTACTTTGAAGCATATGGGATATATTTAGTTCTAAACCTTCCGATGAAGACTGAGACAAATCTGGCTTTATAGCAGGGTACAGTGTTGTTTGTGAGGTGTTGTGCTTGGTGGGATGATGCACAATAAACTCATGATACCATAAGTAAATGTTAAAAGTGAAGAGAATTCAGAGAGAACATCCACTACTAGTCTGAATGTTCTGAAAGCCCAGAATCTGTAATAATATTTTTTTAAAAGGTTCTCCTTCAGACTAATATGCAGAGTTTCAAAATAATCTAGAATGAACTCTTAAGTTATTAAGGAACTAATTAAGCTGTTTTATCAAGCTGACATTTGTGAAATGACCTATGCTTGCTTAGTTCTACTTTGGGAAGGTACATACGGATGAAATGTGAAGGAGAGAGTGTATCAGGAAGAGAGAGTAGTTGCTTATTTACCACAATGGTAAATAAAGAATATTTAAGCTTGGAGGTCTTCCCTTTTTTAACAGTTGCTGAAATTAAAATTTTAAGTGTAGCTTCTTGTGGTAAAAATGGGTGTCCTTTTGCTGAGACATCCTTGAAAACCAAACAGCTACAGGATGCTTCTGAGAGGGAGGGAATGTCCCAAGCACCCCATATTCTAGCTCACTTATTGCACTGTTGAACCCACCTTTTGCAGGTGAGTTTCTCAGAAGTTACTCAAGATAAACTCTATTTGAACAGAGTGTGTGATGTTCAATAGAAGCAGAGGCCATCAATCCAAGAGTTAGAAAACTCAAGAGCATCTTGTGCTTTTTCTCTCTGAGCAGCTTGGAAGTTGCATGCTTCTCTGGTGAAAGCTACTAGGCAGATCATATAGACTCTTAGAATGGTCTGGGTTGAAAGGGACCTCCGGAGGTCATCTAGTCCAGCTCCTTCTGCAGTAAGCAGGAGCATCCTTAACTAGATCCGGCTGCTATCCAAGTCTGAAGCAATTTAAAGTTATCTAGGATAGTGTTCTTGTAATGGTTATGATTAGGAAATAAGATTTTCTACTCCTAGTATTGTCACATTTAATCTTACCCTTGTTAAATTAGAGCTGATGTATTGTTTTGGTCAACAGAGTATTTTTACTGGGACAAGCCCCCAGTGATTATTAGCAGTAGCAAAATTAGACATGCTGCATGATTAAATTCCTAAAGAGCTGAAACTAGCATTCAGTAGTCGAGGACAGCTTCCTTTTGCCTGTAGCAAATGCATAAGAGGATTTTCTTCAAAATACAGTTCATTAAAATGTCTATAGTCATGATTACAAAAGGCAAAAATAAAGCTAGGGCAAGAGTCTCAAGTGTGCCTCTCATTACAAGATAAGTAATCATCAGAGGTGTGGGAAACTTAATTAAATGTCCATGTAGTGGTTTGAATTTATGAACTCTTAAAAGATGTTCTGGCAAAAGATTCCAAGCATTTAAAACCTGTAAAGTTAATGGATTGGTAACATCTTAAATTGTTTTCTTTGTTCTTCATTCACTGGCTGGAGAGTGAGAATAATGAGGTTCTGGTTTAGATGGCTGTGGAACACAGTGATGAGCACCACTGCACACTACTCACTACTCAGTATATGTTCAGGGAATTTCTGGATGAAATTCAGAAAAGCTCATGGCCATGCCTTGGATTTATTTACAGGATTAGGGGAAGAAAATTCTGCACAGAGAGCTATAAATGGGTAGACAGCTTTTCAGGCTTGCATTTATTAACTCCAGTGATTTGGCAATGTAAATTGAGGTTTCTTAGGTTATGTAAGTGCTACTTAAAGTACCCTTCGAAATTCAATGGTGTCAGAGAATTATTAGGCCTAGACTTGTGGCCTTGACTTGAGCCACCTGACTGCACACCTTGGGAAGTGCCTGCTGCTTGGTTTTCCACCTTTGTCAAAGGGAGATGATACTTTTAGAGCTGGTTATGGGGAGATTAGGTTGGAGATTAGAAAATGAGCTATATTCCTCTGCTCTTAGTGTAGTACATTAGATGTGAGTCCTTTTAAACTGGACCAGGTTGTTTTATTGAGCCATAGTAACTTATTTTTCTAGTCAATTTGTGTGTAAGAGAGAGGGTATCAATTGTCTTTACCCATGGAATTTATTTATGTGAGAAATCCATGGTGGGTAGGACTTGAAATCCCATCTAGCTTTGCCTCTGGTACTGGCTAGTTGTGGATGCTCAGAGTAGGAATGCAATGGCACTACTTACTCCCTCACATGCTCCCAATGTGTTATAATCTGTGGCTATGTATATGTGCACATATGGAGACCACACTTATCCAGAACTGTCTCAATACTACCTGAAAAGCATTTAGTGGACATTAATGCTGCTCTGTAGATCTTCAGGCCTCCCCTCCCTCAGTGAGGGTGTGGATGGAGTAGAAGCAGAGTGCAAGCCTCTGTCAGTTCAGTAGGATGCAGGTACTGTGATAGCAGTCAATGTCAAGTCCCAGGAGTGCTCTGGAAGACTGGAGTTGGATTACAGGCTCTTCAGTTCAGGCAGTTCACAGCTAACCTAGGTAGGCTTCTTTCTCTCTGTGCTTTCTTCAGGAGTGAATAAGGGCTGGTAGGCTGGTGTATCAGAAATGGTCAAGACTAAAACTGCTTTTTATAGAAGTGTATCTGGTACACTTGGGTGCTGTGACAGCAAAGGGGAGGGGCAGCAGCTCGTCCTCTGTGTTTTTATGACTTACAACATTTCCTTATTTCTAACCCTGCAGGTCGGTGAGCTGGTAAAGGTCACAAAGATTAACGTGAGTGGTCAGTGGGAAGGAGAATGCAATGGCAGACGTGGTCACTTTCCATTCACACATGTCCGCATCCTGGATCAACAGAATCCTGACGAGGACTTCAGCTGAGTGTGGCTCAACAGTTGCGCTTACAGATGGGAACAATCTCAACTTGTTTTTATTGCAGATGCCATCAAGACTATGTTCCGACAGATCTTGAAAGCGGTATTGCTGTATAAGCATTCTGATAACCTGCACACCCCTGGGACTGAACACCACCATTCCTTAATCAAGGGTCATGTAATTCAGGGTACGACAGTAGATAACTTGTGTGTCAAGTGGCAGAACTAGTACATGATTATAGGTTGTAATGCCTGCTTATGTCCATGTGCACAGCAGACTGGACCTTGCCAGCAGCAGCAGTTGGAGAAAGCAGCGCTGTAGATGTTACAATAACATTTATAGCTCGCTCTGGTCCTATTGCTTATGTTGCTTCTTCCTCAGGCAATGAACATCAATCTTAGACAATTCAATATATAGATAGAGATCTCCCAAATTTATCCTGGAACTTTCTCCATGTTTGGTTGTTTTTTTGGTTTTTTTTCCCATCCTGAATTTTCTGTCCTACAAAGGCTAGATAGTACTTTGCATGGTCAGTTAACTGTGCACAGTACAGAGCTCATTTGGGACAGCCTTACGATTCACAGATGCTTACCATTTGAATGGTAAATGACAGATGAAATCAACCTCAGAATTCTAGAAGTTTGTGGACACTAGATTGATGATTTTTTTTTTTTTCAGTACTGTTGATGCTTCAAACATAGCAGCTGATTTTAAATTAAAATTTCTATTAACACACCAATTTATTATTTTTTTTAATCCACAAATACAAGGCTTATGGAAGTGTAAACATCCATATCAGTGCTGAAAAATATGTGCGTAGCACTTTAATGCGTAGCTTTAAAGCAGTGTTTGATTCACTAAATATACTAAAATATTGACACTGCTTTCCAATAAAACTAAATTAGGTAGGGCCAGTTTAATTTTTCTAGAATTCTTCAATACTCCTATTGTACAATACTCTTACAGTACAAATCAGTGTCAAACGTGGTGAACTGACAAACCAAATATTACTTTTAAGGTTACTCTGGGGACTCTTCTGGTCTAATTCCCATCTGTAAAATATTTGATAGTGAAATCATGAGGATTTTATTTTTAATAAACTAATGGAAAATATTTGTGTGCTTCTGGATTGATTCTCAAAAGTCGTAGTAGAGTAAATATGGCTTCCTAGCTCATCATGAAAATTGGTGCATTGAATAGGTGGTATTATGCACTGCTTGGGTTGTTTTGTTTTTAGTCTGTTCTTCTGTTTTATCTGGTTTTCTCTAACATAAATCAGAATGGATTCAGTAAGTTTTGTAAACTGAAATTAAACACTGAAGTAACTATCCCTTGCCTGTATCCTGGATTGTTTTCCAAGCATAGCACTCTAGTGACCAAACTTAAGCAAACAGATTTTGTAACTGACTACAGCGTGATCCATACAGAGCAGTTTTTTCTAGATAGCACCACAATGAAAATGTTCTTTAGGTTGATACTAACCATGTGAATAGAATGGCTCATGGGCCATAAATGCTGCAAGGGCTAGTTCCCACTGCAAAGGCTATTGCTGCAAGGCACCGACCCGTACAACAGAAGACTGGTAACACTTTACCTCAGAACTGTGTAACATGCTGGAAATTATAATATTTCTGTTATATTTAAATACTAGTTGGTTTTACTTCAAAGCTAATCATCAGCGAGTGTGACTAATTTTCGGGTAATGGGCACTCATTAACTCCGTAGACTAACGCCAAAGTACGTTACTTATAGTTCTCCATCACCAATCTTATAAAGCACTACTGAAGATTATTAGAAAACTGACAGGTGTGACAGTGGTGTAAGAAGAATGGTAACAAAGGAACTGCAGAGCTCTTCTAGCCTGGGTTGCTACTCTGGTTAGGGTGCTAGGCCAGTGATTGGGGTCTCTTCTAGCTTGGCACAAAATTGAGGGAAACATTGAGCAACTAACTCTGTTCTGTAACACATTGATTCCTTTAAGGCAAATTTATATTTTTCCTCTGACCTTGATATTTACTATGACTGATTTTTACTGTTTTTTTTCCAATAGCTACACTCTAACAGACTTAATACTGAGTTTATCAGTTGCCCATATATGCTTATATTTTTCTTCAGATATTGTGAAAGAAATGTAATAAACTGTGTGTCTTTAGAGTAACACAGTTTGTTCTAAAGTGTATTTTTTTTCCCAATGGCAGTTAATGAAAGCCCAGATGTTTGTACCTTTCCAATCAGCAATTATTGTAAGATACCAAAATAATTTAGTTTCTTAAAAGTTTTATTATGCAAGTTTTGTCTTTTTAATATGAAAGGCATAAATTGAATTAAGTAGAAAATACCCTGCAAATTTTGTAGATGTGTTTTTGTTAAGACTGTGTGAATTGCAAATATTTGTACTCTTTTGAAAGAGAAGGAAAAAAACCAACTATCTGAGTCTTAATAGCTGCTGTTGCACTAGAATCCTAAGTTCTTGTCAAGCAGTTTTTCTTAGTCAGCTGATATGTTAATGCAACTGTTTTTCCACTATTCAGTTCTAAGCCAAAATGTGATCTTGTTTCATAGGTGATAGAAAGGAACACGTTTGCATTTGGATGAAACAGACATTTCAACTTCCCAAGCTCTTAACAGAAGATAGGTAGAACCATGGACATGTAGATTAAATCCTTTCGTGGCCTTTGTTTATCCTCTTCTATTTGCTCCCTCCCTTCTCCCCAATTCGTGCAAAAAAAAAAAATCATTGCTAAGAATGTTGGTCACAATCTTTTGTCTCTACTTGGGTGTGTTTTTGGTCTCTTGTGCATAGGCAGGTGTTAGAACTAGAATAATCATTTCTAGAAATACGCCGTGAAAGCAGAATGCTCAATTACACTGTGTTCTTCTGGTGCATTTACACATTATATCACACTAAAAAAAAAAAAAATACCAACTGGCTGCTATGGTTTTTTAATATATATTTCATTTTGGTAAACCCCAGCCTTTTTACTAATATTTGACCTGGTTAAATCTTGTTAATCTGTTTGTATTTGTTAATAATGCAAATATTTCTAATCATCGTAAAACACTTCTCTTTTTTTTTTTTNTTTTTTTTTTTTTTTGTTAATGGTTTTGGGGAAGGATTCTAACCAAACCAATTTAAAGAAAAATATGAACATGTGCCATTGTATTATAACACTATCCACTTTCTTGACAGTTAAAGTCTTTTTTTAAATTTTTTTTTTTTTTTTTTTTTGTAGCATGTAATGTATATGTTCATAGTACGTGAAGTAAATAAAAGTATAGCCAAAACTTTGACTGGGTGTCATTTTCAATCAGCTGTCATTGCAATACTTGTATTTATTTACCCAGAGCTGTGGGTATGGCCATTTTTAATGAGCCATGCTCCTCTGAAAGCAATAAACCTAACATCTGCAGAAGTAAGACAAACCAAAGTAAAAGAAAGAACATCAATGAGTAGCCAGATGACTTTGTGTAATCAGGTGAGTTGCTTGAATCAAGGGGATGGGGGAACAAGTATATTCTCACTGCTAAAAGAGGGACTCCTGAGAACTGTTAGGATGAGATTTTGTTGCTATATTAGTCTCAGTTCTACCAACACAAGTGTATCAGGAAGTAGTTCAGGGAGACTTTGGATGGTGTGTGTCTGTTGAGAAGGGTAAAAAGTTGTTTATTCGTTCTTAGAATTGTCAGTAAAAGCATACATTATACAAATGAAAACTAGAAAAATGGTTGGACTCTATGATCTCAAAGGTCTTTTCCAACCAATACAGTTTTATGATTTGAAGACTCTGATAGTCTACTAGTGGTTCAGAATGACTCTGCATGTGCTAGTGGGAGAGCATTGTCAGTGAAAGACTGAGATGTGCAGTGTGCTGTCAAGGGATGAAGCACAAAGAGGACCAGAATGCCTGTGTGCCACAAGGGTGGACATTTGTAACATGAGTCTGCACTAGACCTACTTTTTGCCACTGTAATGCTTAAAATCTGCAAGGAGACTGTGGCCTATAGGGCCCCAAGGTCAAGAATCTCAATGGCAATACTATGTCTAAAGGCAGATAGCTTAGTTTGGGGTTGTACACCAAAGAACAATTCTAGCTTTGCACCAGTGGATCCTGAGCTCACAGGTATGTGCCATAAGTTAATTATGGGTCAAATCCTTGGGGCATTCAAAGTCTCTTAAAGCATTTGGCCTTCTGGAGATGCTCTCTAGTTCCACAGGCTCTTGCTGTGTGGAAAAGGCCATGCCTTACATTCTCATTTGAAACACTGCTTCCTTGACTGGCCATTGTTTCCAAAAGCATACAAGGATCAGTCTTGATAATGTTAGTACTGCTGCAATCATTTTTCCTTGCTGGTGAGGGCAAGGGCAACATTTGTTTTCTTAATCACTCCATTACAGTGATGGCGCCTCGTATTTTAGGTGATATGTATGCAGTTGGCTGGTTGCTACAGGTCTTGGTCAATAGTGTTTCGTGGAGTCTTCAAGTGGGATGTTACTTGTTAAATTAATGACTGCATTCAAATGTACTGAGACGCCAGCCAAGTTTCCTTGCTATGTTTCCACACAATAAAGATGGAGGTGTGCGGAAATTGATTCAGGGATAAAAGTACTGCCCCTCAGCTTTGCTCCAGTGTTCATACAACTTTGGCTGTAGCAGAGCTGCAATCCAAGAGTGCCTTTTAATGAGATTACCCAAGATAATTTAAGAGCTCACTGCAGCCAAAGGGAAGAGGCTCTGTAAGCCTTTCCATGCTGCCCTGACAGCCGTGTCCTCCTGCTACTTAACCTCTGACTGGTATTTGCAGAATTGTCTGTGAGCTGATGTAACACAGGGCTTATGCAGAAGGCTGTTGCCCCTCCTTCCAAAAATGGGGTTTGGCTGTAGCAGTGATTGAATCCACTCATGGAAAGGTTGAGGGTGCAAGGGACAAGCAAAGATTGCATCAGCAAATTATGCCTGAAGTGTTTCCCTGCATTAGGCTCTTCATTCCTCATGCTTTGCCAAATCCCTGACCAATTTCCAAATATTTGTGTGCCATCTGTACAGATTCAAAAATATTTGAAGTATTTGGACAATATGCTATAATTCAGCAAGAGTATCAAGCATGCAAATAAATATGCCTAAAGTGGTCTGGTTTATTTATATTGTTGAGCTTCTCTACAAGTTGAGTGCCTGCTGAACATGAGGATCACAAAAAAGTTCCTAAATTGATGAAAATCTAATTTGTTGTGCACAGTTCCCATATGAAACTCAGCCTCAGCCTCAGCTGCTGAAACATAAGCTAAAGATTTATGAAGTGCAAAGAATATTTGGAAGTGTCACAACCAGTTTTTAATATATTTACACAAATATATATTGTCTGTATACACTGCTGGAATCTTTTGGGTGCCCTGGTAATGGTAGCATGTATTTACAAATAATTCAGAGGTAAAGGTATAAAATGATTCTCAATTTCAACAAAATCAGCATTATATTATATTTTGGGTAATTTTTTTTTTTTTTGACATCTTCACCTTATTCCAGACATGGTATTTGTTTTATCATTTATGGAATTCTGAATAGATAATCCTAATATCTGAAAAAGACTTGAGGCATAATTGATATTTTTTTGGGTAGGCAAACAGTGATATAACCATCATTCTGTTGTATTTTTAGATTGATTTGTTAAGAAAACTACAAGGTTATGATAATTTTACATACCCTAAAGCTCTTGTTCACCAACTGAAATAATGTGTTGAAATGAATCAGGAAACAATAAATTCTCATGAATAAAGTGCTTTAAATGGTGCTTTATGTGTGTACCCTCAGCCACACAGGAGCACAGTAAGATAAACAGAAGGATACCTGACACTGTGACCAAGATGTGCCAGGCAGCCCTGCACTATCTCTGCTGTTTATCAGAAGCTGCCAAGGGCTTTGTGCACTTCTACACCTCAGGAAGACTGAGAGCCTTTAGCCTGCTCGTCCAAGGAGACACTGGGGGGCAAAAAAAAAAGAGATACAAGACTTCATTCACAGCTACCCTGAGCAAATCTTAGGACTGAATTTATGCCAGCCAAGCATAATCCCGTGTAGTTTTCTCAAAGCATTGTGATGTTGGCAATGAAGGTGTTGCCTGTTACTTGTGTGCTCCGTTTGTTCAGAAGTACTCTGCGAGGAACTTGTGAAATACTCAAATTGAAGTCGTAGTTCTTTTAGCCTCTTAAAATTGTGAAATTATCATGTCCTACGTCAAACAGCATTGGAAGTGATGCTATGCCTGAGTAAACGCCCTGGAGAGACTGCAGGAACCTGCTAAATGGGACCGTCTGCCTTTCACCATTATGTATGTATGGAGCATACCCGGCGATTTGTACAGAAAGGCACAGCGAGGCATTCAAACAGCATTGTCAGGCTCTGAGGGCAGCAGAAACACGTTCCCCGAGAAAAAGAGACGCATTGAGGGAAATGCCATTCTCTCCGAGCACCCCCAGCCCGCGGCGCCTGGGCCTGGCTGCCGGCCCGCCCTCACGCCATGCTTGGGCCCCCTGCCAGCAGCCCAGCGGCGACCCGCCGCCTGGCCCCACCCCGCTGCCGCCGGTCCCGCTCTTCGCCCCTCTGCCTCTCCACAACAACGGCGTCTTCTCGGCTGCGACCCCGCCACAACGGGGCGGATGGAAGGTGGTGGTGGGCGCCAGCTCCGCCACGCCCGGGGCTGCCGCCTGTCGCCTCCCGTCGCGGCCCCGGCCGCCGCCTCCCGCCCGTTGCCATGGAGCAGCGGTTGCCATGGGAGGCGGCATGGCGCATGCGCGCAGTTGCGGAAGTGCCCGGATGCAGCGGGAGGAGGTGCTGCCGCCATATTTGCCCGGAGAGCAGCGAGCTGGTAGCTGCTGAGTCCCCCAGACCCATCGGCTTCCATCCGCCCCGTGCAGTCCCCGACGCCGCCCCGCCTGCAGGACATGGACGATCGGGAGGACCTCGTCTATCAGGCCAAGTTGGCTGAGCAGGCTGAGCGCTACGATGGTGAGCGCTGGCTAAGAAGGCCGTGCAAGGCCAAGGGGAGAGGGAGGGAGCGGCCACAAAATGGCGACTGGGAGCGCCCCAAGGGGCTGCTGGAGCTGGGGATGGGGGGCCTGAACAAGTGGGTGTCTTGGGCCGGGGCGGGGCCCCGTTCGGGGGCGGTGGCGGCAGAAGCCGGGAATAAAATGGCGGCCGCGAAGGGCGAGTCCCGGGGGGGGCAGGGGAGCCGCCCCCGGCTCGGGGGGCTCGACAAAGAGACCCCACTGCCTTGCTTGGTGCCTGCGGTTGGCGCGGCTTGAGGCGGTTCCATCCGGCCGGGGCCTTGCTCACCTTTGGGCCGCGCCTCGCGAAGCTCGGCGGTGTGGGGCTGAGGTCGGCTCGCCGCAGACAACGCCCAGTGCCGTGCTCGCCGAAAGGTGGGTGCCCGGCTCACGGCCCCTCGGGGGGCGATGCTGGGGGAGAAGCTTGCTGGCTGCGTTGGGCCCCGGGGGAGGGGGCTAGCGCTTTTCTTTCTTTTCCTTTGCCTTCCGCTGGAGATGCAGCTGCCCCTGGCAAACCCAGAGAGAGCGAGCTCTCACCATGGAGAGATCGAGTACACGATGCTTCATTGCCTGAAGCAAATGCATGTGCTTTCATTCTGTGGTAGAAATTGTTACAGATCGTTTTACCTTCGCAGCTTCGTCTTTTCATCTTTTCCCCACTGTACGCTGTGCCTGATCATTATGTACGTGGGCAGAAAGGGGGAGAGGAGAGGCAGCCCTCTTGCCCCAAAAATGTCTGTCTTGTTCTTGTTTCTTTACACCTGTTTCCCTTGCCTTTAATTTTTTTGTCTTGATGATGCTGCTTTTCAGGGACTGATACCTTTGTCTTAAGACCGTATGTTTAAAGTGAAATAAATGTTATTGTATCTAAAAAGTGTGAATGCAGATACATTTCGTTTAAAAACAGGAAACCACTCCACATGTTTTATGCTCATAATTTTCATATACAATGTGATCAGATTCTTACCAGATAAAATATTTTTATTGAGTTGTGCCTAGAAAGCTTCTGATAGCACTGCTGCAACACATCTGAAAGATGCATGTTTTGGGAAGGAAAATAAAAAGTGAAAAAAAGGCCTAAATAAGACATTTCTGTGACAGTTTCAGTAGGGAAATAAAGTAGAAATGAGAATTCCATTAAGTGAGAGGAGTCAGTCTTCACAACAGCTGTAAAAGCTTGGCAGAACAATGCTTCCCCTTCCCCCTCAAAAAGCAGATGTTGGGGTACAGCTTAATTGACTTGGGCAGAGGGAATCATGCAATTGCATGTTCCACAGTGAGTTTGCAGCTTCTAGCAGTGGTTGGGTATTTTGTCAGTATCCTGTTGTCTGCCCTAAAGTACCTTCCCATCTCATTTCTTAAGTCTGACCCCAGTTCCAATTCCATCTGCGTTCCTGGAGGTGGTTTGGTAAGTAGGGAGGAAAAGGTTTTCCACTTGGTATGGATGAGTCAGTGTAACTGAAAGTGCTGGCTTTGGTTTGAGTGGAAACCCAAATTGAATGCTTGACCAGTATCCTGGAGGATTCATCATCTATGGGAGCTTTTGAGGCATGTTGCTGTCTGGTCTTTTCTTAAGTCAGCGGTAAATCAGCTCTTCAGAAAATAATCAAATTCTACCCCATTGTAGAGATCTGCACTGTAAAAAAAAAAAAAAAAAAAAAAAAATCAGACTTCTTGTCAACTAATAAAAATTGATTAGTTAGGAATTGCTGTAATGCAGCCCTTCCCTCCCTGGACATTGTTCTACCAGTACCATGATGGTCTGCAAAATGAGCAGGTTAGATCGAAATGTGAAGTACTTCTGAATGATGGTGAGATTGCCTTCATTTAAGAGGGAGCACTAAACCTAAAAGTGTCCTGTTTAAATCAGTGCTGTGTTTCTTAGACTTCCAAAGTTTGTTGGAATCTAAATGGATAAACAAATTGAAGGTGGAGTCTTAATTCTGCTGGCTGTTCTAAATGCATCCTCATGTCTCATCCATGGCCTCGAAGACTATGTGTTGTAGATGTTTTAGCATCTAATTCTGTATTCTAGTTAAGCAGAAACAATTAAAATTTATTGGCATAATTTGTTCTTGTTTATATGAAACACTGCAGCTCTGCCAAGATTGTAGCTGAGGCTGCTAAATAATTCTGTGAACAAAATTGTTTGGGAAGCAGTATGGTGACAATGTAAGCTAGTCTTAATTTTAGTCTTCAGTTTGATCTTTGAGATCCGTGAGCTTAAGGTCACAGTTACTAGTTGGCACATGTAAAATGGTGTGATGGTAAGTACTGACTACAAATATCTTGGAGTACAAATCTCTTGTGTAACTTGAATAGAGTGTGGAATGACCATATTTGTGTTTTAGTGTTAGAGTAGCAGTAAGATCCTTTGTCTCTCTCCTTGAGACTTTGAATGATGTGTGGTCCATGTATGGTTTGTGGCACTTGGAGCAACACTTAAGGACATATGACTGTAGTTTCTTTGGAGTCATTTACCTGACACACTTAAAGAATTTATGAAGTCTTGAAAGCTGTATTTATGTGTTGCAAATCCAGTCCTCTGGCCATACTGTCCTTGGTATGTTTGCCCAGATTAAAGGGACAACTTCTAGGTACTGCTGCAGTATAAGTAGTGCTTAAGCCCTGATCTCTAGAGATAGTAAGAGATTTGAGTGTCTGACTATCTTCACAGATTTGCTTAGGCATGTCATGACAAATGCCAGGAAGCTTACCTATAATACAGGAAGCTCTGTGAGAAATCTCACCTAGTGCTGTTCCTGCAGAAAGACTGCTATTAGTGGAGTAATACAGAACTGCAAATTCTCTTTTGGGAGAATAGGAGTAGGTAACGTTGTGTTGGTTTGTGATTCTTTACATCAAGAGAATGGCTTCCTATAGACCTCTGCCGAGTGTCAAAACCAATTCCTCATTGTGGAATCTAGGTAGCATCTTTCTTTGATCAAGTGAGAAACCTGCTGTGGCACAAGATGGACTGTAAGCAGATGCTTAAAGTCTGTAAAACAGTGGTTTTGTACTACAGGTTTTGGAAGTATATGACTTAAAATTTACATAAGAGTATAACAGATGAGATTAAATGGGTGTGGCTTTTTGTTCTTTTTTTGTCCCCAAAAGCGTGTAAATAAGGTACAGGTAAGGAAAAAAAAAAGCCAACAAAGACAAACCCAAGAAACCTATTTGACTCCCAATACAGCAAGGTGCCTCCTGTGTTTTATGAAGTGTTTATCAGGAAAATCTGTCCTCATTCTGAAGGCAGTCAGATGTGTAGCAGTGAGCTCAAGATCTTAACCCTTTATAGAAAAAAAAGCCTTCTAGTGACAGATCTTACAGCTTAGTGATGAAACAATAAACTAAGTAATAAATTAGAATTTAAGTTGCATGTTGATTTTCAGGTTGCAGAGGACCTTTAGCTTTCAAGCAGATGTCAAGCACACTTAAGGTGTTTTTGATTGGTTGGTGGGTTTGTTTTAATGCTTCTCTCGGTGGTGAGTACCTAAACCTGACATGGGATATGACTGCTCTGTGAATTAGGTAGATGTGGAAGTGCTTAAAGGCAGAAAAAAAATCTGCATATCTCTAAGAAATTTAGAAATCCAAGAAGGTAGAGTACAGGATTGGGTTTTTAATTCTTTTAAGTTACAGTTGTTTGTATATTGACTATAAAAAGTGACTCGCAATCTTGAGGAGTTGCATAGGGGAGGGCCTCTTTCTGTGATGGCCTTCTTGAATTTCCCTAGGTACCAGTTTAGTTGGTTTGGTTCTCTGCAAGGAGTCCAGAAGCTAAGCTGATGTCCATCAAGTTCCTTGAGTACTTGTAATAGAAGATCCTTAGTAACAGATCTCCTTCAAGCAGAGAAATATATGATGAGACTTAGTCCTTAGGTTTGCCTATAGTTGCTTTCAAACTAAAATTTTTGTTAAAATACAGGAGAAACCTTCCTCTGTTCAGAAAAGCATATGCTCAGAGCTTGAAGAAATGATAGCGAGGATTTACAAGTCTTGTTCTTGTTATGAGAAAGAATGGTGATGCAGGAAATGCAACTAGTAGTTGAGTGATTTGGGCTTAACTCGTTGATTTCTCCAAGTGCATAAAAGTGTGCTTTGTAGAACTGGATATTAAAGTCATGCAATCAGATGTTGGAAGTGTCTTGGCTGCACCAGCTGTTGCAAACCTTACACAAAGAACAGCAGCATAACCTCCTGGTTTCTTCAGAAGATCATGGTCTAAGCCATTCTACAGAGTGAATATTCTTTGGCATTTTCCTCCCTCTGCCTGTTACTTGGCTTAACTTCTGGAAATAGTTGTGTGGTGTGCTCTAGATGGGGAGCTTAAGGTAGGATTTATCAGTTTTTAGTACCACAATAGTTGCACCTTGCTTTGAACTGCCTGTAATAATCCTCTTGAGGTGCTCCAAGCATGTAAAGCTCTTTGAAGAAAAATCACAAGAATTTATATAGTGTGTAAGGGTAAATAATTGCATTCATGCTTTCTGAAACTAAAGGTGCAGTGCTGCAAAGTGGGCTGAACTAATTTGACAATGGAGGAATGACCTGTTTTTCATGTTTACTTGGATTCTAGTCTGACCTTTAGAGCCAGTTCAGTTCCCTAAATTATAAGCAAGTCTCTTTTTTTTGTGTTCTGAGTAATTATTTTCCGCGCTGGTGACCTGAATCAGCCAGTTGAGATGTCAAAGGAGTGTTGAACTGGCATGACAAAATTGATAGGGATAGAGGAGAAAGCCACCTACCTACTTCCCTACAAGCTGCTGAACTGGTTTATCCATCTCCTAAGTCTTCCTTGCCAAATGCTGGATTTCTTAAGAGAACAGGAAAAAAATGTGGGCAGTGTCCTAGTGTGTTCAGAAGAATTCCTAATGGATGACAAGATGAGCCCTACCTTCTCTTGATTTTTGTAGTGACACCAGGTGGAGTTCTGCAGTTTGGGGTGGGGGGGAAAATGGAGTCTCTAGGGGTTGATTCACAGTTACACTCATCACTTAATGGAGAAAATAAGCTTGCCCCTATTTCTTCAGCTCTTTTGTCTCTGTGTGCATTCTTAGCAGTTTGCTGCTGCTACTTAGTATTTGCTTCCATTTTTCTGGATCACCTAGAACTGTTAGCATGCTTCCCAGCACAGATCACTGTGTGATTCCACTGGTGGTCTTTCTATTCTGAGCACTTTAGTCATATATTCATACCCTGTTTCCTGTCTTTCAGCCAAGTGTTTATCCCTGTGAGGACTTTGCTTCCCATGGCAGTTGAGTTCCTTAAAGAACCTTGGGTGAGGGACCTTGTCAAATGCCTTTGGGAGATCAGGTAGACTATATCAATCATGTCTTCCTTGTCCATATGCTTGACTCATTCAAAGCATCACAGTAGATTTGTGAGGCGTTACTTGTGTTTACAGAAGGCCACGCTCTGCAATGTAGTGTTGATGCATATACCCTCTCATTCAGGCTTTTAAAATGTAATTCCTGTTAACCCTTTGAGTGTCAGGTTAATGGATCTGTAGTTCCTCTTGAGTGTCTGCTGGAACCATTCTTAAAAATTGACATCATGTTAGCCACTTTGTTTGTTGCTGCTACTAAAGTCTTAACTGAGAGGTTATACACAACAGTTCAGGATCACAGATTTTGAGTTCTGCGACTTGCTATGGATCATCTTTTGTTCATTCTTGGAATGAACAAGTACAAGACTAGCACTTGTACCAAGTCTTCTCTGAATATTGGTTATGGTGCATGATCGTCTGTGGTGAATATATATATGGGAAGACTTGTTTTTTTCTGCTTTATTCTTCACCTCCTCACATCACACTGGATGCTCACTTTCAGCTTTTACCATCCTGAAATGTTGAAATAGATACTGAGCAACTGCTTTAGAAGCTTGAAGATCTTGGTCTGCTTATTCCCCTTAGTAAGGGGAACAGAAATTAAAACACAGTTTCAGTTTTCTGAAGTGCTGTGCTTATGCTACTGCTGACTTCGTAGCATTGAAGAATGGCGCCTTTGGCTTTTCCTAAGGTTTATTTAGATTGGAGCCTTCAGTATGATGACCATCAAGTCATCTCCACCCCACCTTTACTCAGCAAGCTCTTTCTCTGTCCATATTTAACAAGCTTTCTCACTTAAGTAGTTTCTCCTTTAGAACTTAAGCATGCCACTAATAGATGTTCTAGTTCTCGTTCTTCCTGCACTAGTATTGAATCAGAGTGTGTGGTGACAAGAGATGGTTACTTCAGCTGAAGTAGTCTGTGGATTATGAAAATCACATTAAGGGAGCCCTGATGTATACTGTATGCTTCATAAAGCAAAAAACTCCCAGTGCAGCATCATGATTAGTGAGAGTCCAGCACTATATGATAGCTGCCCCAGGTTTCCCTTCTTTCATGCATCAACCTTTGTTTAGGCCAAGTGGTTTCTCTTCCAAGCACAAACATTTTGCAGAACTCTCAGATATTGGCTACTCCTTTTGTATGCTCTACTGTTGAAGTTTTGTATATATTGAGAAGACTTGTAGTCTTTCCACTAAATCTGTAGTTTATTACCTGTTTCCTTATGCAGAGATGTTCCAGTTCCCCTGAGCTGATTTCTAGTTTAAAAACAAAAAAATAGTTTCTTATCTGTATCTGGTAGAAAGGCATTTGTTACTTTTGTGACATAGTAACTTGAGGTACTTGTGCCCTGCGTACAAATTACGTGGTTTGGCCCCTAGGGGATGGTTGTCAAACAGAAGCAATGCTTGTGAACTTCCCCATTATTTTTTAGCTTACAATAAGGCGTATTTCGTGTCAATGTTAAACATATATATCCCAATCCCAGGCCACATACCAGGCTGTCTTAAAAATCTGTTGTAGGCAGCACTCAGTCTAATGACCACCACTGTCCAAATCCATCATGCTTTGCCGACTCTGCATATGTGTCCCTACTGTTACTCCATAGTGGTGGGAGGTGAGTCAGCAGTGTTTGCAGTGAGGAGCCAGGCGTCTTTAATCGTAGTGGTAGAATGTAGAAACTTAAACAACATAGACATTATTATGGTTTTTAATATTCCGGGCCAATTTTTTTGAGTCTCAAGTACTGCTTTTTCCCCAAGAATACACAAACCTGATCAGGCCAAATGCTTGGTTTATTGTGATACTTCTTGTAACAAGCAACAGCACATGCCTGGGAAGGGATCTAAATCTAGGGCAGGTGTGTCATTCTCCAGAATATTCCCCGATCATCCCACTTTTGGGATTTCCTCTGATGGTAACATGATCTGACAGTAGCATAATAAGATGACAGCCACAGTCAACTAAAAGACTTGAACTTAACCACTGAAACTACAGTCTTTGTCTTTTTGAATCTGCATAACACTACTTTTTCCATAATGCAGTGTAAGCATCTCTGGATTGTGTATGCAATGAGTTGTCATTGCTGCAGTAATCCTTCTTAAGGAAGTGTAATCTCAGACTCACATTTTGTCTTGAATGGTCTCTGAGCTGTTTACCTCCTCGTGGAATCTTCCAGATAGGTAAAGCTGAACTTAGAATATAAAATACTTTGTTCTCTTGGCAGGCGTAGATGGCTTTATTTTGGTAGAAAATTAGTCTTCTAGTGGAGAAGATACACGTGGGTTGTCCTCTTGTTTGTTTATTGCCTGAGTTCCTAAGATTATTCATCAGTCATAATCCAGCCTTGAAAGTTTAAGGCTTTGCTGTGGAAGACCAAGGTATATGCATAATATTACTGCATCTTGTGGAAATAACAGCTCTTTTTCTGTATTATAAATAAAAATTCATCTCTTTACTAAACTGGAAGCCTTTTTCTCCAACAGCTTTGTAGATAGGCTGATAAATGTTCTATCTTTTTTGTAAGATAACCACAGATTGAAATTCTGCCCACAAACAATTGTGTGTTTAACTAGTAACAGCATTAATATTTTGGAGAAGACCTTCCTGTCAGCAATATATTGAGAGGCTATGCGAAGAGTTGAAGCTTGAGAGTTTTGTGTTTCAGCACAAATGAAGACAACCTTGAGTGCCTCCCTCTATCCCCAAGCATCTTGCTCTTGATGACTGCAACTTGGCAAAACCTCTTGTCTTACTAATTCATAGTTATAAAACATCTTGGAGTGACAAGGCCTGTTTTCTGGTAGTAATTCTGAGCAGCTGACTCTTGTTACCATTGTTTCATTGATTATCGTGGTTCTACAAGATGATAGTGACCTTTGCAGAAGGCTGGAGTGGTTTTGGGAAACCCTTTAAGTCCTCAGTAAAAACAGTTAATTTTGCAGTAGTAGGGTGGTGTTTGTAAAAGTTTTACCAAAGCCTTGGTGATTTTTTTTTTTTTTTAATTACTCTGGGACGTGTAGAAACAAAATCTGCTGGCAAGAATAGAGGCACTTTAAAAATTTGCCCTATGCATGTGGAGACCTATTGGAGACTGATAACATTGTTCGTGTCAGGGGAAAGAGATTGAGCCATAGCTTAAATAGCTTCTGGTGTTAAGGCTGTGAGGTTTGGCACCAGAGGAAAAAATTGACAGTTAAGCTTCATTAGTTTCCCATTGCTTGTGCTGCTCTGACACAGCAGAACATGAGATCAAATGATGGGGAAGGGATGATGGGTGGGCAAGGTAAATAGGCCACAGAACAGTAAAATCTAATATTATGGGATGCATAGCCTAATCATGTCATTGTGCTTTTGGCAGAAGCCAGAAATGTCATTCTAGTTTCCCACTACCTGACAGACTGCTCTGCAGAACAACTGTTTCATAACTGATGGGGTAGTTGAGTCTTATTCCCATTCATTAATGATCTTACTTTCTTTCTGTGGTCTTCTACCAGTTCTAGAAGCCAGAAGGCAAATGGTGAATGAACTGAAGCACTGTGTGGCAGGACAAAACCTATGACTCCTGGATGTCTCCTGCTAGGCTCTCAATTAGTGTGTATTTAACACTTTGGCTTTTGTTCTAATGTGTCACAAGCAATCATAATGTGGTTAGGTAATGAAAGGATTATAACGTTCCTTAAGTAGTGCAAGCAGTTGCTTCCACTTGAGTGTAGGAAAGCTGTGTTTAGTAATAGGTTTAGAAGTCCTTTTCAAAAGGTTTAAGCTATAAATATAAATCTATATGTTGTGTATTACTTTTCAGTGTAAACAGCTGCTTGGCATGGGTAGATATGGTTGCTATGTGTATCCTGAGCATGCCTCTGTTTCCTAATTACCACCCAGTTTTTCTTTTGGTGGTTTCTTTTTGGAACTTGCACACTACTACATCTATTCACATCTGGATTTTTTTTTTTTGTTAATTACCATGTTACACTCTATTCCAGTTGACAAATCATTGGAGCATTCTGTTATGCTTCAGTTCATTCTTACTGTGCCGAAAGCCAGCTTACATTTGCTCATGCTTTTCTCACTATTCACTGCCTTTACTGAAGCACTTTGAAGAACAGACATTCCTGTAGGATTGTACTGATAACTATTACCCATTGTGAAGAATGTGCTTGCTACTAATGCTAAATCCTTTTTGTCTGTCTCTTAAATTCTTAAGAGTTTTTGTGAGACTCTTGTTAGATAGAGAAGAACATCAGGTGCTTCTTTGTGTACCTGCTCATTGATTTGTTTAGAACACAGCAGTACAAAAGTGAAGAGTGACTGTGTGAAAGGAGCAGGAAGCCTATTTTCATAAGCTATCATTAACATGCAGCTTCTATTGAATGGTTTGAAGGATGCTTTAGCTATGAGAATAATTGTCTGATGTATTCCTCCTAGAAATGGTTGAATCAATGAAGAAAGTGGCTGGAATGGATGTGGAGTTGACAGTGGAAGAAAGAAACCTGCTTTCTGTTGCATATAAAAACGTGATTGGAGCCAGAAGAGCTTCCTGGAGAATAATCAGCAGCATTGAACAGAAAGAAGAAAACAAAGGTGGAGAAGATAAATTAAAAATGATTCGGGAATATCGGCAAATGGTAAGATGTAGTTGGTGTTATGGCATAATGCCATTTAATTAAGGTCCAGTTTTGTTACCTTTGCCATAAACTGCTGTGATATTCTGGGTTGCCTGCAGTTTGGTGACTTGTAATAAGGTAACAGTCTTGAAAGGATGAAGTCTGATCCTTGCCCGGAGAGCAAATACACTTGGTGGGGAGGAGAGGTAGAGTGGTTTTGTATAGACACTCTAAAGGGCAGTAGACTCAAGGAGAGAGGGAGGGCTTTTCCTTCAGTGCATTTACATACTTGCTAAGGATTTAAACTGTGCTGGCACTTTTCTTCCCTACTTAGTCAAATGTGAGGCTGCATACAGGAGACCCTGCTTGTTCCCCTCCAACCTGACTTATTCCAAGCATTTTTTTTTTTTTCAGAAAATTAACTGTACCAAAGGAAGTGTTTGGCTGTTAGGCTTCTACTTCTGATAAAGGCTGCTTTGGATCATATAGAGTTTGACACTTGGTGCTATTGCAGTGCTATGTCCTATGGAGTTCAGAAGACAGTGGTAGTTGAAATGCCAGTGGGGAGGGATCTTCAGTATTCTTGACATAAAGACAGTTAGTGTGAAGCCAAATGGCCACTTTGCCTCCTTTTATCTTTTTAGCATTGTGAGAGTTGCAGTTCATATATGTTGTTTGTTTTTTTTCCACTTCTTACCCATAAGGAAGACTTGGCAGGGATTGCTGTAAACCGCTTAGCAGTTGGGTGACAATGAAAAACAGTTGCCCAGTTAGTCTTGTACAGTTGAACTGGCAGACCTCTTATTAACTCAAACAGCTATGCCTGTGTTGAAAGGACTGTTGAGAGAATATGGATTTTCTGACAGCATCAAGTTCTCACTATAGTTTTTTAATTATTTTTTTTGTTGTCCCTAAACTGATCAGTTACACTGCTTGCAGTTAAAGCAGTCAGATTGAGATGAAGCACTCCATGTTCCTGGGGACAGGGGTGCTAAGATGTCATGGTCCCCTTGAACTAGAATGTGTAATAACCTCTAGGGCCTCACTATTTTCTCTCACTTGAGAGAGGGGAAAAATTGATCCACGTATCTTCATGCTGAGTCTAGTCAGTCTGTGCAACTTTACCTAAAATGGAGAACTTGGAGAGCAAGCTTTGACTTTCATCAGTGAGGACTAATGAAACCTTCAGCTATTAGAACAGGGAGTTGTTGTTCCTCCCCTCCTCCCCCTTCCTTAAAAGATGTTTTAGCACGGAGCAGGCATGCTCTCGTACTATTTTAATCTCACACATTTCTGCAGAGATTTAAATCTCCATTATCTGAGGACAAGTGCCTCCACATGGTTCAGATCTTCACTGCCAGAGAAACAGTGGAGTCTATTATGTCACCTGGCACTGATTCATATACCACCAATGGAAATTATGTTGGCTTGGAAATCTTTTCTTGGGAATGGCTCTGGACTACATTCTGTTGACTCACAGGGTTTCTCTTGCTCCATGGAATTGTTAAAGTTGTGAGTTTCTAATTCTATGCTGGCATGCTGATGGAGTGAGTCTCTGCCAGTTACATACAGTCCCAAGTACCATTTCTTGATGGGTGTCTAAAATGTTTGTAGGAGAACATATATAAGACAATAGCTATCTGATGACTCTTTAAAATTGTCTTAGAATGTGTACTTTCAAGGAGCTTTTGCACAACATCATCTTAGGTGGTTACTATCTTCCACCAAAGAATTCTTTAGTAGTGAAAAGACTCACTCTTGGTTTCGAAAGGACTGTAAAAAAAGGTGGTGGCCTGCATCTCTCCTTGTAAAGAGATAAGTACTATGCAGAACAGACTGGTGTGCAAGAAATAAATGTATGTAGTCATTGAAGTATTCATCTAAAGAGAGGCATGTGAAGTGCAGTGCCATGCCAACAGTGACTTCAGCCGTTAAATCCTTAAAGGGAGTAGTTGCTACAGTTGCCTTAGGTGGAAGAGTGCTGTGGGAACTGTAATGGAAGTTTTCTGTACTGAAAGGAAGGCTCCAGTGTGTAGTTGATTGTAGTCTGAGTTTTCCACAAGGCCATTATATATTGTCTGTAGCTGAAGCCCAATCCTGTTAGTAGCTGCTGGGAGACTTACTATGAGTTAGCATCTGCTATAAAGAGTGTTAATGGGTTTGGTGGGGTGGCATGGGAGCAGTAAGGGACTGAAGAACATGGTGTAAAGATTTGTATGATGTTTCTTACTGTCACAGCTGAATAGTAGTGCAGTTGTCCTGGTGTCATGCTGTGCTCTGCTTTAGGACAGGGAAGGTCCAGTGCAGGCTCAGAAGCATTCTGGTTATTATGCTCACTTTGTCAACAAATCCTCACTGTTGGAGCATTTCTCAGAGTAAGATCAGTGTTGGGAGAACCTTCACAGGCTTGAAAGGCTCTGAAGAAGAAAAAAAATCTGCCAACATCTCATACAAAAACCCAAGCATACTTGTCTGGGGCCAAGTTTTTAAAGCCTTGGGGAGTTGGAGAGGACCAACATCTCTAGAAAAACACATCTCTTGCCCACCACTGGAACCAGATGTGACCTCCTTCAGCTTTAGGGTGTTGCTTGTGTTGAAATGGAAGGTGTGAAAGTAATTACTTGGTCGTTTTGGTCGATATCAGTATTTACCATAACTTAACAGAAGGTTTTTAAATGTTTATAGAGTTTTTGTGAGCTACCAGCCAGTGTGACTTGGGGCAGATCTTGAGGGATGATAGTGTCAGAATAGAGCTGCTCTGGTCTGAGGTGGATGCTAGGCAATACTGAGAGATAATGGAAGGTACCAGGTTGTGCCTTTGCCCAAACCACTTAAGATAAATGTATCAAAACATATATATATAGCCATGGGGGGAAATACCACTTACTTGCTTCCTTTATAGACAGGCTGCTTTTCTGGGTCCTGTGGCCATTTGGATACACGAAAGTAGAGCTCCTGGCTTTCTCATCTGGCTGCATCTCTGTAGATGAGAACACACTGAGGCTTGTGCTCTTCATATTTGAGGATGAAGTGAGGTGTGGCTTCATGTAATGCAGTTAGCTTCACTGCAGAAAACCAAATCCCTTCCCTAATGGCATAGGACAACTATTCATCTTCCTCTTACTAGTCTGGATTTGTGGCATGTGAGAATGTGCTTCTAGTGTTCTGACTTACAACCTGGATTGTATTCTGCAAGACTCTCTTCCTCTTTTCTTGGAAAGCTTAGGCCATGAATTAGCATAAATGTGGGTGGTCTGTCAATTTGTTTTGACAGGGATGGGAGGGAGGTTCCAGTATTTAGCAACTGTTTTCCTACAGTTCCAGCTCCATGTTGCATCTCAGTTGTGAGGTGCAGCTATTTCAGGGGCTACATACTAAAACAGGTCAAAGAACTACTACAGGCTCTGCTTCCTCTGGTTGCATCTAATGAGTTTCCTGATACAGATCACCAGGTGGTTTACAAGCTTTTGTATCTGCAGAGCTAAGGACAGTCTAGAATCTGATTAAGCCAGCACCACCATTAAAATAAGAGAGGCAGAGAGGACTGAGTGAGCTTCTTCCCTTGCTGGTCAGAGCCTGCAGTACCATATGATGATGTATTTGGAGCTAGAATGGTGATAGAGCCTTTTGCAAATACTCCAAACAGGCTTAGTCTGGGCTCTTGTGCTGGTTTGCTGCTTTGCAGAGCTCATTGAGCTGGTCTGTCTAGAGAAGATCCTTTTCATAAAAGAGCTTTTAGGGTTTTGTTGTGGGGTTTTTTGGTTTTTTTTGTTCTTAATCAACTTGATGTGTATTAAATCTTTTTAAACTAAGCTTGGTCAGGACATTTACATTGCCCTGCACAGCAGCTGATCTCTGATAACTTGTGTGACTGATCCTTTAAGCAAAGCTGAAAAAGGCCTGTCTGAGATGAAATAGAAGTTTGTACATGTATGGTTATTTAACAAAAGAGGATTAGAAACTGATTTAATTCTTTGCAGTTTTGCTGAAGATCTCTCTGCAAAAGAAGTCATTGAGAAAGAGGATCAAGAGGAAAGAAGTTTGCAGGAACTGACTGCTGGCCAAAGGTTTTATAGCTTTTGTAGCCCAAGAATATATGAAGTAGATTTCTCAAGTGACCATATTTCAGCAACCTCCTTAAACATTTGTCACATAACTTTCTAAGTACAGCATCTAACACTTCCTCTGAATGTTAGGGCATTCTGACATTGTACATGAAATTTGCTGTAAATTAATTTGTCTAAAGGAACATTTCAAATCTGTTAAGTCATCTTGTACAGATTGGGTATGTATCTGTGCCAGTTTCACGTTTATTTTGAATCTATAATTTTAGCAGCTTTTGAGGATAGCTGTTGTGTTTACAGACTCTTAATAGTCTGGGAGCTGTATGGCGATTAAAAATACTACATGGTAAGAAAAGTGCTTAAAGAAAAAAGCAAAGATGATGTGTGGGTGGGAAGATAAGAAGGGATAGCAGACCAAGTGGGGCTGCCCCAGTGATCCCAGACATGCAGTTTCTAGTAGTTTCTTGTAACTGGTGTTGATGCTTTGCTCAAAAACCTCTCCTTTATGGTAGATCAAAGTAGCTTGAGCCAGAGTAGCCTTCAGCTGGAGTTGCGAAAGTTACTGTGAGATCATGAAAGAGCAGCAGTGGGTTACTATCTGCACATAACCAACCACTCTTGCTATGAACTATGTGAGATGCTCAAAGCAAGTCTGTTTTTGATAATGGTAGTTCCAAACCCTATCTTTCTCCTTTTTTTGGGTGTGCTTAGGTGGCTTTTTGCTTGCAGGTGTGAAACTTCTTATGGTAAAACCTAACCTGATAGACCTGGTTTTATATGGAAAATTAGAAGAAAGGAGGATGATGTGACCATGTTTTGAACTTTGGCCACTCAAATGCAGTTTCTGTTTCTAAATAAGGCTTTATACAGTGGTTTTCTTTGACCATGGATCTCAGTGTTAATGTTGATTATTTCTGGTTATGTGTTTGGGTGGTGTGGTTTTTTGTTCTTGCAAGTTGCTGCATTTTGCCCCTTTGCCTGCTTCTGAAGTCTGTATCTTTTGAAATTAGTTTTCCTCTTGCATCTGACCTTTGTGTTTGTGTGGCACATCTTTATTCTCTTCTGATACTCCATGATTTTTGTCTTAAGGCTCTTGTTAGAGCTTTGCCTAACAAACGGTCACTAGAAACTTGCTCTGAAGGTGCCATTTAACTCTGGGGGTGTAATGGAGCTTAGCTGATTTATTTGCCTTCAGATTGTTTCCTGCAATGTTGCCATTTTTAGGGCAGCCTTCCAGGATCAAAAATGTAAGGAATTAGTTGTGCAAGCCTTGCAGTGAGAATTTATATCCCGAGACAAACTTGAATGCAACTGTCTAGCAAGATGTCTTTCAGGGAACTCATAATTCCATTTCATGATCCATCCACCTTTGCCTGTGTCGTGTGCCAGATATTGACACAGACCTGTTTGGCTTAATGCACCTGTGGAGCAAATGAATTGTTTGGATTTTTATGATGTTGCCTGTTTGATATTTGGATATTTTTGAAATGGCTCTTAGACTTATGTGCTAACCTTGTGGCCTCTTCTCATTCTGGATTTGTTTTTTAATAGGTTGAGACTGAACTGAAGTTAATTTGTTGTGACATTCTGGATGTACTGGACAAACACCTCATTCCAGCAGCTAACACTGGCGAGTCCAAGGTTTTCTATTACAAAATGTAAGTATCTTTTTGAGGCTAGGACCTCTTGCTGTAACTCAACCAGAGACAAATGAAGCAGCACTCAACCACAGTTACCTTCTTTAGGAAGAGGGCAGTTCAGTCATGTCTAACTAGTATCTACTTCTGACTACTTTTTCAGGTGATAATGTCCTGATGGTGTGGTTTTTGGTAGATACTGCTTGGAGTAAGATCATTAGAACTTCATATAAGATGCACAGCTCTTATGTCTAAGAAACAACCATTTTCTTTAATTGACTTAATGTAGAAGTCAGATCCCTGCTTCAGTGTTTTCTTGCATGAGCTATATGCTTTCAAAGAGAAGAAGATTAGATGGATAACCATGATGGAGTGTCAGCTTCTAGACTGCATTATCAAATGAAACTTGGCCTTGCAGTATGTTGCTGCAGACACTGGTTCTATGCATGATTTGTACTTTCTGAAGCATTGCTGAAATCTTATGATCAGAGAGTACTTTACCCTACAGCTACATTAGTGGTATCCTTCAGATCAAAGGCTTGTCTAGTTGAGGTGAGATGCAGTTGCACAGACATAGTTGGGTGATGAAGACAGTACTGTGATTTCATGTCCCAAAGGACTGTTGTGTAGGCAGTAACTCAGCAGCAGTGTCCTTTATGAATATGTAAACATCAGGTTTGCAACCAAGCTCTTGATTTAGGGGCTGGTAGGGGAATAACCTAATGACTGCTTTCTCTTTCTGCTTTCAGGAAGGGGGACTACCATAGGTATCTGGCTGAGTTTGCCACAGGAAATGACAGGAAGGAGGCTGCAGAGAATAGCTTGGTGGCTTACAAAGCTGCTAGTGATATTGCAATGACAGAACTCCCACCAACACATCCTATCCGCTTAGGACTTGCGCTCAACTTCTCTGTATTCTACTATGAAATTCTTAATTCTCCTGATCGTGCCTGCAGGTAGGTAGTGACTGGGAAGGTTGGAATGTTACATGAATACCAAAGAAGCCAGAAGTGGTTGGTACTTTGGTAACTGCTTTTCCTCAATGGGAATACTGCCTGGCTTTCTCCTACTAGGATTTGATGACTTGCTCTGCTTTGAGGTCAGATCACTTGAAAGGTTTTCAACTTCAGCATTGTCTTCGGAGTCTGGAGCTATTTGTCTGGGAAGAATGAGAATAGTGATAACCTTGGATTGATGAACTCATGGCAGTTTAACAGCTTGCTGTGTTAACTCTGTGCATGCATGCCTTTATCCAGCAAAAAGTGAGGTGATTTAATTTGCCTCTATTGCTCTTAGCTGTTACGTGAGGTAATCCTGCTATTAATTTCTGTAGACTGAGAGCATATAAAGAATGATGGTAGCTTATCTGCCTGTAGGGTTTCAGCTCATGAGCATAAAACTGATGATTGAAGCAAATACCATTGTCCTGTATTTCTGTCATGGCAGGGTGTGTAATATACTCTTAAGCTTTTAGCAGACAGTGATCAGTTCTACCACAAGAGGTAGAAATGTTTTAATAGAACTGACATTCCTGAAGATGATGCTTAAGCACACACAGTAACTACTTAGAAGAGTGGGAGGTACTTGGATAAACACGTAAACACAAAAAATTTCTGAATATTACTTACAGAAGCTCATGATGTGCTGTAGCCAAACTGCAGGTGTTCTGAGGCACAGCATTAATTTGTGTGATTCTGGGATCTGTTGAGCAGTGTTATGTTAAACCTGATCCATTCTGTGCTCACAGGTTGGCAAAAGCAGCTTTCGATGATGCTATTGCAGAACTGGATACACTGAGTGAAGAAAGCTATAAGGACTCTACACTTATCATGCAGTTGTTACGTGATAATCTGACACTATGGACTTCAGACATGCAGGGTGATGGTGAGTAAACTTGGCTCTGATGTGCTGCTGGGCCCCAACCTCTGCCCAGGAAGCAGAGCATGGAAATGTAGATTGGTTTGGTGCCCTGCTTTATCTTTCCCAATTGACACTGAACTTGTGTTCTTTCTTGATGCTAGATAAGTTAATAGGGGTGACACTAGTTGGTTTTGGGAAGCTTTTCAGCTCTTACTTGAAGGAAGGAAACATGCAATTAGTTACAGTTACTGTTTTTCCTCCCCACCTGCCTGCTTAGGCATCTTATTATTTTGAAACCAGCTACTTTGTTCATTTCAGCTTTTCTTTCTTGCAGCTTGTCACATTCATCTGTGGTTGTTATGCCAGCTAGACATGAATTTCTAGTGCAGGAGGAAGCATTGCAAATGATGTAGTTCCCCCCCATGCTTTTTTTTTTTTTTCAGGTCACTCAGTATTTCTGCTGGCCTTCCAGTGGAAAACTTCTTGCCATCATACTAATCACTTCATCCTACAGCACTTCCCAGGTCTTCTGCTCTTGTTAAAAAGAATTGAATACAAAGAGGAAGTATAAAAGGAAAAGGGCTTTTATCAGATATTTGCTATTCAAGATGTTTGAAGTATTTTCTTCTAATATTCCAAAAAATGCCAGGCTGTGACTCCTGAAGCAGGCTGTTACCAGAATAAATACTTAGAACCATGGGTGCAGTTCTTCATGTCCACAAATCGTAGGTGTTTAGGCATAGGTGCAAAGTTAAGTTTTCTCATTTCCTCATACCATACTGAGTGCATTTAAAACTGCTGCTTCCAGAGCTCCATTCTAAAATGGGAGAGCCTTTGGAGGTTGATAAAGGTTACTGATGGCACAGGAGTTGTCACAGTTACCAGTTCCTGAGGGGTGGGGAGACTTGAAAGAGGCTTCTGCTTTTGTGTTAAGCTTTTGCCTGCTTTGATTTCAGTTGCGTAGGCTGTAGGGAGTGAGTTTCTAAAATGAGTGTTCCTCAGCTGCTACACTCTTCCATCTCATTTACTGTATCTTTTAACCATGCCACAGACAAGCTGTTTAGTTTATTTTCACGCTTGTTAATGTTGTCTTCATGATTCCTCTTTTCCCCTTCTTTCCTGCTGTATAGATTCCTAAAGGAAAGTCCAACTGTTCATTTCCTAAAAACACTACTTTGTAAGTCTTCCTCATGGCTCAATGAACTTTGCAGCGCCAGTTTTCTTCTGATCACTAATCATGCTTGCCTCTGTCACTCTTGCTGCTGATAAATGGCTTGTATCTTTGACTCCATTCCAGAGCTAAACAGTGTTCTATCACTTCATGACCTGTTACCCCTGCCCAGGTCCAATACGCTTGACTAAGATACAAAGTAACTTGTTTGAGGATTGAGCTGCATACCTGGATGAATATTAAGAATATTTGGGCATGAGAATTACTTTCACAATGGCCTGTTACAGGAGTATTTGCTTAAGTGCGTTGGCTAGAGCATGCTCAGATCTTTTTCATCATCTTCCTGGGTTAGGGCCTTTGCTTTCCTCTCTTCAGTGGTCTGTTCTGTAACTTTTCATACAAATTCCATTGTTGAATGTCAGATGTCTTGTGTTCCTAGGCCACCTCTTCCAAAAGTTACCTTGCGTTGTACCTGCTGATAATTCTGAATCTGGACATGCTCTGAAACAAGCATTCCAGTTCCATACTGGAAGTCATTAGTCTCATTGGATTTTATTGCTAATATTTTGCTTGAATGGGTAGTGTTTGCTTATTGCCCTTACAAGAGAACCATCTCACGTGGTTAAGTGTATTGTAAACAAAAATCCTTTCAGTTTCTCTTCTCAATTAACATTAATCATGCATGCGTTTAGAGCAGTAGCTGAAATACCTTAAAACTTTTCCCTGTTGCAGCAGGAATTGAGCAGAGAGGTGCAGAAGGTGTTGCATGTATCTCACTCAGGGCAGCTAAGTATGAGTGGACACCTCCTGCAGGAGTCTTTATGGGCAGGCTCCATTGCACTGCATGTCACAGCCTGGGTGAATAGGACCAAACTGGATGGTTTTTATTCAAGAGAAAGTAATTTCCACAAAATGTTTTCCTTTAATAATCTCAAGCCTAGAGTTTCTTACCATCTTGGATTCCAAGGCGGGGGGACATCTTTTGATACTTGTTTTGGTACCTTTGATAATCCATTCCATCACTATTAGTGTATAAAATTGACTGCAGAACTTGGCTGTCATTGAGACTTGAGTGGACTTGGGCAGAAAAATGTTTAATTTCTAAAAACTGTTTCGGTTTCCTCCGTTCACTAGCTGCAGAAATGTCCTTAGTGCTCTCTGGAGCAGAGAGTAAGTTTTTTGGGAAGGCATTTTCTGGTTTAAGGTGGTTGATTGACAGCCATTTTGACGAGTTTGGGTTTGGCTGTTCAGCTCTTGATAATCAACAGGAGCGATCCCATGTGCAGTCTGTTCTCAGAACTGATGCTTGATGTGTCCCTCTGACAGAGTACATCTCTAATAGGCTGTGCTCTGGTTCTGTGTGAGATGTGGTGAGGTGGTTCTGAGGCTTAATTTCCATGGAAACGCTTCACTCCAGGACTGGCTGCGTGGGGGGGGTGTGATTTGTGCGAGTGTGTGTGCTTGCATGAGACTGTTAATCTCTGGGTGCTTGTTAAGCCATGCTGCAGGTCTCATTTTGAAGAGCTAACCTCTTCTCTTGCTTTACAACACTTCATAGGTGAAGAACAGAATAAAGAAGCGCTGCAGGATGTGGAAGATGAAAACCAGTGAGACACAAAGGCCAACAAGAGAACCCATCTCTGACCACCCTTCCCCCTCCCCACAAAAACCCTCAGTGTCACTCTGAGAACCACCAAATCTGACTTTTACATTGGGTCTCAGAATTTAGGTTCCTGCCCTGTTGGGTTTCTTTATTTTTATTTTTTTTTACACAGTTTAAAAGTTCTTAAAAGGCAAGAGTGAATTTCTGTGGATTTTACTGGTGCCAGCTTATAGGTTCTTTAAGACACTAACAGGACTGGGTGAAGGCTCTTTCAGCATTACTGTCTTGTCTCCTGCCAGCTGTGGCAAGGTTGCCATTAGCAGCAGATGTTACACCTGAAGGCCGTTAGACTCCTAGAAGAGAGATTTGTTCTGGCCAGGTAGTGAGCATGTGGTGGCTTTTTTTTTTCCTCCTTTATTTTTCTTTTTTTTTTTTTTTTTATAACTGTTTAAACTGAATTTTATACCAATGTTTAAACTTAGTTGGGTGTTTAGCTTGAAGTTACAGGTTGCATTGGGACATATATTGTAGTGGTTTTACTGTATTAAAAAAAAAAACAAACAAAAAAACAAAAAAGTTTCCAAACTGCTGAAATGTTGCTGAAAATCATGGTGCTGGTAACAGTTCAACAATCCGTGGCTGCTCATTCTTGCCTATTCTTTACTCTTCCTCAAAGCAGGTTAGCATTGAAGGTGGCATTGATAAGCCTGCATGCGTGTTCAATATTTTTTTCTTTCTCCCTCCCCCTTTCCCCATCTCCCTTCGCTCGCTCAACCTCTTTTGTTCAGTATGTGTAACTTGAAGCTAATTTGTACTACTGGATATCTGACTGGAGCCACAGATACAGAATCTGTATTGTTCTTACTGAAACACAGCATGGAATTAACATTAAACTTAAATAAAACAAACCTAAATTAAAAATGCCAAATACTGCTATGGCTTTCTTTTACGTTTTAGTTGATTTCAGCAAGAATAATTTTCCTTTGTTGCTTGTAATAGGAACACTTGGAAGGGGAGAGAGAAGTGACAGCCCTGTTCTTCAGGCACCAGATAGAGTAAGATCCTGGTCTTGCGCGTAAGTAGTGTAGCTGAGAGCAGCCTCCCAGCCCCCAGCATGCCTTGTAGTGAGGAGTCAGAAGCTCTTTCACACCACTGATTCAGTCTTTCTCTGCCCAGATGCACAAAACCTCATTATCTGGTTGGTGCATTCCCCTCACTTGCCCTTACAGCTCTTGTCATCCAGTGATGGGGTTGTTTAGCCTGCAGAAGAGGAGGCTGAGGGGAGGCTGTGTCACTCTCTACAACTGCTTCGAAGGAGGTTGGAGCAAGGTGGGAGTTGATCTAAACTCATATGTAGTAAGTGACAGGATATGAGGAAATGGCCTCAGGTTGTGCCCAGGGAGGTTCAGCCTGGGTATTATGAATAATTCCTTCCCAGAAGGCTTTAAGCCCTGGAACAGGCTGCCCAGGGAGGTGGTGAAGTCACCATCCCTGAAAGTATTTAAAAATGTATGAATGTGGTACTGAGGGATGTGGTTTAGTGCTAGTAACTTAGCACTAGTGATGGGATTGTGAGCTCTAGGGGAGCAGTTTGGACTTCATGATCTCAAAGGCTGTCTTCCATCATCACCAATTCTATGATTCTATGGGATTGAGCAGAGCTGTTGTGACAGAGGAGGGGAAAAAAATCATCCCCTCCCTCTCTGAATTTAGCAAAGTGATGAAAGCTTGTATAACAGACAAAGGTGGATGTTTTGTAAAAATTTATTGAGCGTAGTCTTGAGGAGGTTATAGAGGAGCACACACAGCGTTGTATAGCATCTACACTGCAGCATGGGCAGTGGCAGGCTGCAGCTGCACTATGGTGTATACAGCATTCCAGGCATCATGGCAGAAATCAACAGGTAGGAGACCGAGCTGGGCCTCTGTGAGTAGCAATGAGGTTGGGTATGTTTTATTCAGGGCTTGATGCAACTGGTGTTGCTACTGCTTCAGGATAGAGGTGGAACACAAAAGACTCATAAGGCAAGTGGAGTGCAAAATGCACCCTTTGAGGTCTAGAACATGGAAATGGAAGCTGGAGCTGTGACTGCAGTCGGTGTTTGACACAGAGCTGTCCACCCTGTAGCTGTTTGGGTTAAGTGAAAGTGCTTACTATGGACTGCTGACACAGACCAGTTAGCTTTCAGAACAGGTGTCCCTCCCAGCTGTGGGTTAGAACTGGAGTGACACAGCTTGCCTAGGAAGATGCTTCCATGTGAGGGAGCTGTCAGCAGTTGGTCAGTGATGGTGGTGGTGCTGCACTAGCCCTCTCTTCCTCTTTAAGGCAGTACTGAGAGGCGTTTAGATAAACAGTGTGGAGCTTTCCTGTGGGAACTCAAAACTTCCAGTTACGGCTAAAAACATGGGGAAATGCACTTTTTTTTTTCTGAAGGTGCTGCTCTGAGCCTGGTGAGCTGTGTGGGGAAGGGGCACTGGTTGTCTCCCAGACAGGTACAGGGTGGGAGGGAAAGCTCATGTGCACATCCTGTTGCCAAGGACTACAGATTTCATTTCCAGCCTAGAGCAGCATCAAGCAGTGGTAACCTCTGCAGTTTGTATTAACTTACTTTGTCTGGATGTGGGGATATGAAAGTTCCTACAGTATAAAAATATCACTATAGAGCAAGAAATGGGACAAGTGACTTCAAAAAAAGCTAAGTCTCTGAATCCAGATCAGTGAAGAGGTTACATGATAGTCTTCTCAGGTTAATAACCTTAATAATCATAAACTAAAACCAACAAAAATTGCAAATCTAAAACATAAAAAGTTTCCACATCAACTCCATTTCTTGTAGTGCATCTCTCATACTCAGCTATAAAGTATTTACAGGGTTTTACTCATTTACACAATATGGCTTAAAAATATCCTAACACAAAGCATCCAAATGTCTTGGAGCAAAATTCTTCATAGAACATTCTCTCTGAATATGAAGTTTGGCATTTCGCTGTTGGTTTGGCTGACAGAGCAGCAGAGTTGCTTGGTTTCTGATTGTGCTTTCGGATGATGACAAGCACAAATTTTGGTCGTTTCCCATCAGGCTTTTAAAAACTCTGTTACAGAGTCAGAGCTACCTCTCCCTCAAAGCCCAGCTGAGTGTTTCATGAGCCATGGTCCCACAGACGTTGGAGCCATGTGTTTTGCCACTAAGGTAAGGAAGAGAAGGCTTTTCAGGCTTTTCTTTTGGAACTTTCGTATTAAGACAAGAAAGCAAAATGTATTTCTGTGTGTTGTCTGAAAGTGCAGGTCTTTGGTAACAATAAACAAAATGAGCAAAGCGAGGAAGGAGGGGGAGCTGTGCTGGGAAGGATCTCCAGCCAGTTTAGAGGGTACAGTCAGATGATGGAGGAGGTCTTGTGGCACGTTTTTATCATCGAGAATTCAAACGAGGAGCAACCTGCAGGAGAAGGATGACAAACTAAGCAGTGTCGGAAACAAAGATGCCACAACAGTGTCAGCTCCTGAACATCTTTAAAACACCCTAAAGATTGGCTTGTACAGCTGTTACACTGCACAGTGCCTGGAGATCGTTCTGCTGAAACCTCAGCAGGTAACCTGCAGCTGGGTAAGTTGGAGGAGTCACAGTGCTCCTACACCCAGTGCCCCTGTTTGTATAGAGACCACCTCCTCAGGTCCCTAAGTGACTTTCATCTCCAGGGGCTCTTCAACCCTTTCCATTCTGTGATGCTGTCATTTGACAGGAAGCAGGGGACAAAACTGGAAAAAAATATTTCTAGGGATGTTTTGAAAAGGCACAGGGTAGAAAAATTTGCTGTGGTTCTTCACAGTCCTGCAAGAGTTCGTTTGCTGTTACTGATGGCAAACAGAGCAGCTTGATCCTTATTTGAGCCTGCTTGTGCACATATACAGGAGAAAGAAATCCTGAGGCAGTGCTGCTCTGGTGGGTTTTGTAGGATGGACTGTTTGGACAGCAGAGGGTAAATGATTGGTTGCTGTGCTGAGGCTGGTCAGGCTGCAGCATGGTAAGGGAGCTCCTTGGCTCTGATGGCAGAAGGGAAGCCAGGGCAGTCTGAATGTGTTCTGGGTTTAGGTCTTAACAACTTTGACAAGGCATAAATTCAGCTGCATGACTCTATCCAGCTCACAAGGAAACTACAACCAGTCTGGGAAGGGAAAATAATTTCTCTTCCTGTGTTTTTAAATGTCTTAAATTTTGATTTGTAACAGTATGGCAGTAAAGCCTGAGTTTTGGGGAGGAAGAAAGAGACTGACAGGAGAATCACTTGAGTCTGAGTAAGCCTGGCAGTCTCTGGAGACTGCAGGAGGGGAAAAGGCTGAAAGAGCAGCCAGAAAGGCAGTGGGCAGTGTCCATCTGCTGCAGATAGGGTTTAATGCCAACCCTGGGCTTGGATCCACTGAGGGAACTGTGATTCCTTCCCACCGCAGCCCCTACTCACCACTGTTAGATGGCCGTTCTTGGCTTTGGCTATGAGCAGTTCTGACCCTGATATGAAGTCGATGATGCCTTCTTTGCCTTGCCCAACTGTGAATTTTATGCTGCAAGGAGAAAGAGGCAGGAACAGATTTGATGAGTTGTGACCTCTCCATTAGATTTTACCCTTGTCTCGTGTTAAGTGGCTGCTTTGTGTGAATGCTGAGCTGCAGTGGAGCCTTGGCTCAGATAGATTAGGTAGGTGCACTTTGGTCTTCTGTAGCCCTGGAATGCTGAAGCAGAACCCACACAAGAAAACCCAGGCAGCTCCCCAGAGGGGCTTGGCTTCACTCACCTGCCCTGGTTGATGTTGACGTTGTTCACTTTGTCTGCCTGCATGGCTGTTTTTGTTAGTGTCTCTATCACATGGTCACTTTGGAGCACAACATCTCCCTGGGAGGAGAGAGAGAGAGAGGCAGTGCTGTCAGTCTGCCAAAGTGATGCTGCTGTAACAGAACTATCTCCATAGGTTAGCAGGGAAAAGCACTTCTCCAGACCAGACCAGTTCTTGCTGGAGATCCCTGGGGCCTCTGTTGTGGGTCACACTGCACCTATGGCAGTTAAGTCACAGGGTGCCAGTAATGGGCACAGGAGACAGCACCAGTCCTGGCATGAGTCAGTCACTGGTGAGCCCCGGCTGTAAGCACAAGTGAAATGCTCTTAGAGCTGGCACAGTTAGTGAAATACCAGTCCTTGTGTGCCCTCCCCTAAACAGGGTCTTCTGCTCTTTGTGCCTTTAACACTTCTAGAGGTGGGTAGAGAAATGGTGGCTGAGCCTCTTTACCTTCTGTTTGTTGTCCTCGCAGTGCACGTGCAGCACGAAGAGGTTATCGCTCAGGCTGCTGACGGAGATGCCTGCAATGGAGAATGGCCATCAACACCCAACACAACTCTGCAGGAGTCTCCCCTGCCTTTCAGAACCTCTCTCAGGAGTCCCACACCAAGAAACCCAACAGCTGAACCCACACCCTGTGGCTGGTGCGTTGGTCCTTGCAGAACCAGTCCTGAGCTGCTGCAGCTCTGCATTCAGCAGTCCCACTCCTGCAGCCCACAGTGCCCTCTGTGCATACCCTGAGTGAGAGGCTTTGCCTCTGTCACGAGTGGCTCACAGTTTGCAAGATGGAAAAACTCCTCTCCCTGGGTAGGTGGGCAGGGATTCATTTAGGAGAACTGTGCTGTGTCTCAAGAGTGTATTTATTCAGGGATTGTTTGGCTTCAGTATCATGATACTAGATACAAACTGGATTAGCTATCTCAGTTGAGCTGGCCCAGCCCTAGCAGAGAAGAGAGTCACAGACACCCAAAGCAGTGTTGCCCCTGGAAACCACTTCAAACACAGTGACAGTTACAAATGCAGAAGAAAGTGGCATCAGGTTGATGCTGAACTGATTAGCACTAAAGTAGCTGTAACAGAGCTGGGATCTGAGGCTGGAGAGTGAGGAGATTCAGACAAAGCCAAACTATGACTATAATGCACCAGGCAGACAGTACAAAGCTTGTGGCAGATAGAGGGCTGAAAGCTGTCCCAGCGTCCTAAGCAGCTTCTCCCTCACAGAGATGTGCAAGTGGGAAACTACTTTGAAGGGGGCTCAGGGAGATGAACTGAGTAATTTTGGTGACATTTTGTTGAGTTACATTTGGAAAAGCTCTTACAAGGTGTTAGAGACTTCAGCTGCTTGTATCTGGTACCCAGGGCAAGGATAAATCAGTTTTTACTACTTGCTTCATTGTAGCTTCATTGTTTGGCTCCCTTGCCTGAGGTCCCCTCTCACCTGTCAGGTTGGCGTAGTCGATCCTCTGCTTGATTTTGGAGTCCTCGACGATGATGGCTGCGCTCTGGGTGAGCAGCAGCTGCCGGGACCTCGCTTTGTATCCTTTCCGGTCGTACTTGACCACAGGAACCGCGTACTGAAACAAGGGTCAGCAGGGCTGAGAGGCCAACCTGGTCAGCTGGCAGCTACCTCCCCTTGCCTGGAGGGCACTGACCTGTGGTTGGTAAGCTAAAACTGGAGGCAACTGTTTTTGAGTCCTCCTCCTAGTTCTGCCACAGCATCAGGTTCTTGTTCAGAACCCCTCTAGGACTACGGTTCTGGGCTGGGGCCTTGTCAACCCCACACCTGAGGTAGGTTTCTCCTTTCCTCTCCAGCCATGCCAGCTGCAACCCTTTTCAGTTGTGAACTGACATAATTAAACGTGTCCAAATCCTGTTTCTGAGCCCTCAGCCCTTCCCAGGCTATCTTCTGAGGCATTACAGCCTTAAAATACCATGTAACATACTTGCTGCACTGCCTTCAGAAATCTTGTGTGATACTCTGCTGAATTATCCCAAGAAGCTTGACAGAAGTATTAGGCCACATCTCACCTTAATTGCTTCGTTTTCTAAAGCCTGAAGGATTTTAGCATTTATCTCTTCATTACCTATGTTAAAACCAGAGAGGTGAGGGTCAGAAAGACATTTCCAGCAGGGAAGAAGTAGATTAATCCCTCCCTTCCCATTAATCTTTGCAGCAGCTACTCACCAAGTCGAGTGTTGATGAAGAGTCGAGGAACACTCTGAGGGTAATTGTCTTTTTTACCCTTAAAAATCTCACTGGCAATTACTTTTTGTTCCAGCTGCAAAGACAAAAGAGGTTTGCTTGTTCAGTATAAAATTTCTGCTTAATAAAGGAAGAGATTTGTCTTACATGTCCCCTCTTTTTTTTTTTTTTTTAAGCAGTCATCTAGTGCTGGTCTCCTGAATCATACTAGTTATGGGATTACCCTAAATACTCCCCATTTTCAGCAGCTACTCTTTCTTCTAGAGAAGAAAAGAAGTTCCTTTTTGTCTCCCCTTTTAAGCTCACAGGTATGCATCATCTTTCCCTTTTAATCTGGGCATGGCATCAAGTCATGGTTAAAAAGGCTGCAGGAGTTCCTCAGGAGGAAGAGGGTTGGGTTCTCCTGCTCTACTCTATATGGCTTTGGTCCTGTTTCAGATTATTTCCCCTCCCACTCTGAAGCCTTTCATCTGGTCAATAGCTGAAGTCATGTCCTTATTAGCACTGACACACTGCAGCTCTCTGATCTCCTCCACCTTCTCTGCCTTATCCTCTGGCAGTACACCACAGTTCAGCTGCTGTGCTGCCCTGGGAGTTCCTGTTGAGACAATTAGTCACCATCAACCTTTGGTCCCTTTGACAGTGGCAGCATTCCAGGATACAGTCACCCTGCACTGTAACTGTGACTTGTGCTCTTGGCTCCTAACTTGTGCTCCTGGGGAACAAAAGCAGTGAATGGAGGAAACAGGACAGAGCCTGTGCTTTATCTAGGGTAAATGCAAGTTCTGGGTGCTGTTACATGGTGGCAAGTATCTGAGGTGATTCACAGCCTCAAATGTGGACAGATGTGGCAAGTCTGGTTTGGTGGGGAAAGGAAAGTGTTCTGCTGAGTCTCAGCCATGGGTGGGATTACTCCTGTGTCCCTAATCATAGGCTCAGCCACTCCCTCAGCTACAGCATTTCACTGCATGTGCTTAATACTCTGCAGGCCTTCACAGAGCATGATCAGCTGTGACTCCAACAAGCTTAGTGGCAGCTGTCACTGTGCTTGCTTGTTCCATGCTTACATTTCCTATTCTGTCCCTTTACTAAGCCTTTTTTAATATAAACCCCTACCTTTCCATTAGTAAGATGAACCAAATCTCAGTATCATTTTCATGCTTTTTAGCTAGAGCAGCAGTGTGACTGATAATGTAACCTCTCTATTTGGAGAAAGGCTGGCTCTGTATTTGCAGTTCTTACTCTACCAGAATAATTCAGCTTTTGACATTTTTCTCTCTCACAGAAAGAATAGCAGGGCCTTGCAGTACAGACATCAGGAGCATGGCTACAAAAGGCTGTTTAAATAGTATGCATTGAAATATCAAGAGAAGGGGTTTGTTTTAGTATTTTAGGTTTTGGCTCTAACCTAAAAAAATAAATCAGTGTTCTTAACTAACCAGTGAAGAAAGCAGTGATTCAAGGCTTCCTCCACCTCCCCCCTGCCTCTGTGACCCACCCTGTAGCAGTAGAATCATAGAATGGTAAGGTTGGAAGGGACCTCAAAGATCATCTAGTTCCAACCCTCTGCCATAGGCAGGGACACCTCCCACTACAACAGATCACTCAAGGCCTCCTCCAACCTGGTCTTGAACCCCTCCAGGGAGGGAGCAGCCACAACCTCCCTGAGCAATCTTTGCCAGTGTTTCACCAGTACTCTGGTTCCTCCTTTTCCTCATTTCTTACAGTAAGGCTGAGACCCTCCCCTCCTGTTACTGGGACCATCAGTGGTTTCTAAAATCATGGCAAGATGCCTCCTACCTGCTGCTTCCACTCAGGGCTGATCCTCTTGCAGTAGGTCCAGACCATATTCTGCATGCAGAGCTGTCGCAGGAGCTCAGATGTCTGAAGAGGGAATGGCAGAGGAAAAGAAAATGACCCAAAATGCCAAACCAGCTCCCACAGTGAAGGCAAAGTGCTGCACTCAAGTACTGTTTCATTACTGAAGAGTTGCTTTCAAAATGAAATAAAGGGAAGTTTTAGTTTTGCCCTTTCTAAGAGTTTGTTCCACACCATTCTCCATCTGCTTTAGAATGGAAAATGAAAAGCAGGAGCACTATCCCCTGCTGTGCCCTTCCTTGCTTGCAGCTGTACCTGCATTCCAAACAAACAAGGACCCTGGGATAAGAGAACTAGGACTTGCTGCAATGCTTCATTTTGTTCAGAGAGAAACCCACTGCTGCCAGCTGCAGAATAACAAAGGCTAGAGAGGAAGGTCAGAATGTTCTTCACAGACACCCACACTGTCACTGCAGCTCATTCGACCAGCCAGAGGGAAATTAAATTGTTCAGAGAAAAAGGGGAGAACATTTCAGAACAGCAGTAGAAAAAGGTGCTGCAGCAGCTCCACACTCTGAAGAGCTTCCATGCTGCAGCTCTCATAATTTTACAGATGTGCTAATTACACCTGTTTGATGATGTTTGGATTAACTCTACCAGTAGAGATGCCAGTGAAGCATGGACCTTGAACCACAACCTACTTTTCTAATAGCAGGAGGCTCCCCTCAGGCCTTTGGTGGCCTCGTGGTCTTTAGTCCTGCCCTTATCCTCATCCACCCTGCATGTCATCCACCTGCCCTAGTGGCCTTGTGTGCCTACCTGACGGAGTGAGGGAGGAGGAGTTGGCCATGACTTGTCCAAAACATTTTTTGGTAAATTCCTCTTGAGGTTCATGAGGAAGGAGAACCTGATGTGATCCAGGAAATACTCATTCTCTGGGCAGCGAGGCCTGTCCCGCCACATAAAACCTTTGATGAACCTGAGGGAGGAGAGAATTAAATAACAAAATTAGAAGAGTGATCAGAGTGATATTTACAGATCTTATATGACATTTGGGGACCTCAGAGCTGCCTTCCAATACTGCAAAGATCCTACAGGAAGGCTGCAGAGAGGCTTTTCATAAGGGGGTCTAGCAATAGGACAAGGGGGAATGGTTGAAGCTGAAGGAGAGCAGGGTTAGACTGGATCTTAGGAAGAGGTTTTTCAATATGGGGGTGGGGAGACTCTGGACTAGGCTGCCCAGGAAGGTTGAGGATGCCTCCTCCCTGGGGTTGTTCAAGGCCAGGCTGAATGAGGCCTTGAGCAGCTGAGTCTAGCTGAGAGGTGTCCCTGCCTATGGTCAGGAGGTTGGAGGAGATGAGCTCTAAGGTCCATTCCCACCTAGGCCATTCTGTGATCTCCTCCAGTCCAACCATTTTCTGGGCTTAACAGTTAACATTCATGAACAGCCCTGACAGTCTAGTAATGAAGGATGCTCTTCTCATCGCAGTGATGAGAATTGATGGTTGGGTTGTTCTTTACACACCTTCTGATGGTCTCCACTGCCCACTTCTTCTTGGCTGCTTTTCGGCGTCCGAGGGTTCCCCGCCACCAGGACTGGATGGCTATTGCTGGACAGAACACAGAGATTCAGCATGCAGCCAGCTCCTCCACACCAACACTGACTCCTACAGAACTGGCAGCACAGAGAGCTCAAGAAAAGCTGCTCTGGAAAGATGCAGCCTTCAGCAGGTGATATGGGGATGGATCTATTTTAAGTTCTTAGCAATATGATAGAATGGATAAAGGTCAGTGAAAAGCACCAGCAGATGGGAACTGCTGCACGGGGGCTGCTGAGTGAACAGGAGTTAAGTCTGCTGCTCTTCCTCAGAGTCTCACAGACTAAAGGTGGGAGGAGGAGGAGCAGCCACACCAACATCTTTCACTCTACTTCCACCAAAGCTTTGGCAGTGTTTCTGCTTGCACATTGAAGTCATCTCTGAAAACAAAGCTGCTTCAAACCGTGGCCTGCAGTTCCCTCACTCATACCTGAGTGTTTCATGTGCAGGAATTTCTTCCGCCGGTAGAAGCCTCTCCACGTGGCCTGCATTTTTGTTGCTGAAATTACAAGGAAAGCAGCAATTTGAGATTGTGACTGAGCAGATTTTGGTAGAAATAGGCTCAGCTGCAACAAAAATCCCTTCCTGAACAAATAGCAAAGGAAAAAAAAAAAAAAAAAGCAATGATTGGAAAACAGGCAGCTGACAGTCCATGAAGCTCCTGCAGTCTGGGTGACTCACCCAGACTCTGCTTCCTCACTTCCAGGGCATCTTCCGTCGCAAACAAGGTCTTGGGAAAGCGGATAAAAATCTTTGTTCTAGAAATAGAAAGGCAGAATTACGTGTAATGGGCTGGAGAAGTTTGCTTCCTGCCCTTAGCATCCCCCTTGGGGATCTCTAATCTCTTCCTTGCTCAGCAGACAGGGGAGGATTATTTAAAAGCAGTGACACGGATGTCCAATGATTCCTAGTCTCAAAGAGCAGAGGAGAGAAGGCCTCACCGTCCCATTTTGTATTCTTCCTGCTTGTAGCCAAGGTGCTTGACCAGCACAGCCACCCCGTCGTAGGGCCGACCGTCCCACGTGGGCCATGTCTCTGGACACAGAGACTTGTACCTGTCAAGGGACAGCAGAGAACAGCTCAGGGAGAGCAGCCTGGGCCATACAGGGCTGTGCTGCTCACTCCCACAAGAAACAACTGTTTCAGGTGTAAGGGCTTCCTCTGCTGTTCAGAACTGCTCCCCAGGCCTCGGCATCTCTGGGAGCAAGACCGTGGGGAGGCAGCAGCAGAGAGGGAAGTCCAAGGCCCTCCTACCTCTGCAGGAAGACTTCGTATTTCCTTCGGTAGGCAAACCCAGCTCTGCGCACTCGGAGGTTCTCCATCAGCCCCAGGTATTTGACCTGATGCCGGATGATGACTTCATCAAACCGATCTTGAGAGAGCACCAGCAGAGAGAACAGGCTCAGTGTGTAGCTGCCCCTCAGTGTGCTCTGACTGCATCTTAAACACAGTTAGCTTTAAGCTCTAACCCATTCTCACAGTGCAAGTCTCACACAACTCACTGTGTGTCTCCTGTCTCTCCCCTCACCCTTCACTAATTATTTTTTATTTAGTTCCAAAAAAGTTCTCCTTTAGGATGTTCTCTGTGTACAGGAGGAAGAAATGGGGGGAATAAAGGTCATTAAAAGGAAGTTAGATAGGTCAATTAAGGATTACCCTACTCCACCCAAGACCAGGGCTTCCATTCTGATTCCTGGCTGTTGGTGCTGCCACCACCTCCCTACAGGGAGCTTTGGCACAGACCCAAAATGGAAAGATCTTGCAGGACTTCTTCATTTGGGCTCCTTGCTGTGCCTCATTGGCTGGGATCTGATCAGCTCTATATATAGCTGGCATAGAAACAGAAAAAAGAGGAAGAGTGCCCAGGGCCATACCAGCCTGTTTAGCATCGTTGGGTTTAATGCAGCGAATGTAGGAGGGTTCTTTGGACATCAGGATTTCCATGAGCTTGGCCAAGCTGTTTTTAAACTGAGTTGCTGCCTAGGAGGAAAGGAAGGAAAGTGTGTAAGAAGCAATGGCTTTGAGCTGGTACTTGTGACTGCAGAACAAACCTGTCTGCCAGCTTTAAACGTGAGAGGCTTGTGTTGAGATGGTAGTGTTAGACAGGACCTGTCTTTTACAAAGAGGAAATGGTCCCAATCCCACCCAGCTCTGGGGTGCTTACCGTTTCAGGTCTCTTTTTGTCTGTCAGCTCTGTCCTGTCAAAACACTGATTTATGATGGGGTTCTCAGAGTTGCACATGGTCTGCAGAGAGAGAGGTTTAAACTAGATGTTAGGAAGAAGTTCTTTACAGTGAGGGTGGTGAGACACTGGCACAGGTTGCCCAGGGAGGTAGTGGCGCACGGAACCACAGAATGTGATCTTTGATCACAATGGGTGATTCTGTGCTCCACAAGCTCCCTGGAGGTGTTCAAGGCGAGGCTGGATGAGGCCTTGAGCAACCTGTTCTGGTGGGAGGTGTCCCTGCCTATGGCAAGGGATTGGAACTAGATGATCTTTGAGGTCCCTTCCAACCTACCCCACTCTATGATTCTATAAAGCACAGAGCATTCTTCAGAGAACTATCAAAGAATCATGGGACAAAACCATTTGTGTGTGTTTGGGGTGTTTTTGTTTTTTTTTTTGCTTTTGCTTTTTAACACTGAAATGAACTTTGGGCACCTCAATTTGTCTTTTCATAGTGTAGCCCCATGGACACACATTCTCAGTCTAGAAGGATCTTTTCCCTTGAGTGCCACCCCATTTTCAACCAGTATTGGAAACATCCTCTATCCACACACTCACCTCCTTCAGGTTCCGAAAGAGAAGGTCATTGTTTTTATCTAGAAAACCTGGAAGAGAAAGAAACCACTCAAGCTGCCATTGCTGCTCTACAGGAGCCTCGCAGCAAGGCAGGAACTGAGGTGGGAAATCCATCTCGTTCATCAAGTGATGTGTGGACATAGTCTATGCCCAGATCTTTCTTTACTGCACAGGGAGCTGTTGTAATGTGAAGGGCAGAGAGGAGAGAGTCAGCAGAGCTGAGCACTCACCTGCCACACTGTAGGTGACGTCTCCAGCGTAGTGCAGCAGCCGAAACTCTTCCCGCCCCAAGGACTTGCGAGTTTTTTGGTCAGCAAGTTTGTGCCTGGAAAAGAGAAGCAGCTCCCTGAGAAACAAAACATTTGTTTCATGGGGAAATTTGCTTCAAAAAGCACTCCAGGATTTGTTCCCAGAGCAGGACTGTTGTGAGCACAGAGGTAAGGGTCATTTGGATGCGGTGCTTAGGGATGTGGTTTAAGGTGAATCTTGTAGAGTAGGGTTATAGGTTGGACTTGGTGATCCTGAGGGGCTTTGCTAACCTGCATGTGTCTGTGATTCTGTAAGGCAGGGAGCCCTCAATATAGGAAGGACGTGGACCTGATGGAGCAGGTCCAGGGGAGGGCCACAAAAATGATCAGGGGATTGGAGCACCTCTGTTACAAAGACAGGCTGAGGGAGCTGGGGTTGTTCAGCCTGGAGAAGAGAAGGCTCTGGGGAGACTTAACAGCAGCCTCCCAGTAGCTAAAGGGGGCTTACATGAAGGATGGAGAGAGACTGTTTGCAAAGGCCTGCAGTGACAGGAGAGGGGCAATGGCTTCAAACTAGCACAGAGCAGATTTAGATTGGATGTTAGCTACAAGTTCTTTACCATGAGGGTAGTGGAATGCTGGAACAGGTTGCCCAGGGAGCTGCGTGGGGCCCCATTGCTGGAGATATTCAAGGTGAAGCTCAACAGGGCTTTGGGCAACCTGACCTAGTTGAGGGTGCCCCTGTTGACTGCAGCAGGGGTTGGACTGGATGACCTTTGGAGGTCTCTTCCATCTCAGCCCATTCTTTGATTCTATGAATAAATCTGACTTTCTGATTTTCAGGGCCAAAGATAAACAGAAAGTTATCAACAAGCAAATCATAAAAATGCCACAAAATATATTTATTTCACTTTAGCCTCCTGGCAAGGTGATGGAGTGGTTGTGTGCACATGAAATTAGAGGCAGCAAGCAAGAGGGCAGTGAAGAGCTGGCAGGCTGCTGGCATACTCATGAGATGGCACACAGATCCTGATCTGAGCATAAAGAAAGCATTCAGTAAGATATCTGAAGCTCCAAAACTGCAGTGAGCAATCTGCAAGGTGAAAGATGGAATCCACACCCACTGGGCTGGAGTGAGGGCAATATGGACAGATTGCCAAGGTCAGAGGAGGAGATTGATACCCTCTGGGAAGTAAATGGGCACAGAGGTGAGATAGTGCAACACGAACACCCCCATTTGAAAAGCACCAGCACTGCTTACATCGCTCTAATGCACACACACCTCTGAGCACAGCACAATCCTGCTCTGTGTTCTAGTAACTCCTAGGCCTCAGCTGAGTCATCAGTTACCTCAGCAGCAGCCTCATAAAGCAGTAGGCTGTCACACCTGAAGTACTGAGCCAGATCTTGGAAGAGCCAAGAAGCCACACGCCTGCAAATTCCTTGGACTTACTAACAGTAGGAAGTCAGCAAAAGACAAACTCACTTATTCTGTTGTCACCTTAACTCACAATCTAATAATCTCTTGCAAAAGAAGACTTGATCACCTTTTCAGCCACACACCCAGTGAGTTACAGGGCTCTCTGGGAATAAAGCTTAGGCTCTATGGCACACTTGGAACCCTCAGCTGTGGGAGCACTCACGTGACAAAATGAGGGTGGTTCTTCACAGTTTCCTCCAGTTTCTCCAAGAATGTTGTATCTGTGGCATCCCCAGGTCTCAGGCACTCTTCATCCTACAACACATTGCAGTATGGAGTTCTTGCTCAGCAGGCAAGGACTCAGCACACAGGCCAGCTCCTATTCTGTCTCACTCAACACTTCGACCCAGTTTGACCCTTTGGCCTTTGAACAGGTAGGGCAGCTCTTAGGCCAACAAAAGAAGAATACTGAGCTGAAAAGGAAAATATTTTGTCCTTTCCAGACTAACTGGACTGGAAACCTCCTTTCCAAGAGCAGATGGAGGTGCTACAACATGACTTTTAATAGTGTCACTGTTCGGCGCACTGTAGCTCTTCCCACCTTCCCAAATAATCCAATTATAAGCTTGGACCTTTTTTCCCCACTATGTTCTTCCCCTTGTTTTCCACTGCATTGTCCCAAACTTTTAATGTAAAAAGGTGTTGTCAACTCACCAGAATAGAAATGATACCTTTGAATTTCTCTTCCACCAAATCACAAATTATTTTGTTATTGAAATACTGAACTGGTTCCCACTGCAAAGAGAAGAAATCACACTGGGGTGAAAACAGTTGTAGGCTGGAGAAAGACCTGAGCACTTGAGAACACTTCAGAGAACATCTGACTCAAACACAGTGCTCCTGTCAGACTGCAAACCAAGCTTTTCTCACTCATCAATTTTTGTTTTCCAAACGTTCCCTTTGAAAAGCAGATTTTTCTACCAGGGACTGGCATGCCATGACTCACCTCCAGCTCTATCACAGAGCTATGGAGTGTTTCAAACAGAAAAGGAAAGCTCTTCAATTTATTTGCTTTGCAGACCATTAGCACCTCCTTTTCTAATCATCTGTGCCCTGGCCTCCAGGAGGTGCTACGAAGGAGAGAGTGGAAGTGATGGAAGTGGCTCTTACCGCTATTCCTTCTGACTCGTACTCCTCTTGCTCAGACTTCAAGGTCAGCTCAATGAAGAGCTGCTGCAATTTTTCATTACAATAATTAATACAAAACTGCTCAAAGCTGCAAACAAAAATCAGAAAGAGAATCACTCACAGTGTACCACAAGTGAAAGAAGCTATAATCGATGGGCAGTGGCATGAACACATCTCTGCAAATCAAGAGCTTTTGTGAAATGTTTCTTTACTGAAAGTACACATTTAGTGAGCTCCAGGAGGGGAAAACTGATCATGAGAGGTGGAACACAGAAACTTTTAAGCAGGACCAAATAATACTGCAAATTTGAGAGTCTCAGTTCATTGCTATCTGCCAGTCAGGGTCCAGACTCTGACACAGCTGAGGTTTATAGCTGTACTTTCATATCCACACCAACATGGCCAGAAGCCACAACGACCATTGCTGTGCCAGAGAACTGGACAAAAGCATAGTTCAAACTGCTGCATGAATATGACCCCCAAAAGACAACAGGCTCTTTAAGAAACCAGGAATGCTAAATATTAGCTGGATGCCCAGAGCTTTAGGAGCCTCAAGTTATTCCACTGATTTCCCAAAGTTGAAATGTCATCTCTTTGGCTAGCTAAGAGAACCAGAGATGGAATAAAGTCCTGTTTCACAATGGAGAGAAAACACTGTAATGAGCTTACTCCAAAGACACTGAAACAAACCTGTTGTGCTGGAAAACTTCAAAGCCATAGATATCAAGCAATCCTAGAACTGTTGTACTTCTCCAGCCTGGAAACTCTCCTTCCTGCAATAGGGCAAAAAATATGGGTTGCTACATACTCACAGCAATGATCTATCACTGGCCCTTACTCATCTCAGTGCCCTTACTCTTCTTAGCGGAAACCAAACCAATTTAGAAATCACCATGCAGCATGGAGCTTGCTCTTTCTCTGCTTCACAGGTAGATTTAAAATTGCTTTTCACACAGCAAACAGAAGAGTTATTTACCTTGTAAGCAAGAGACTTGTTAACCTTGTTCACCAGCCAGGAGAAAGTGCGTCCGTATATGGCCTTAGCGAGCGCGTCCCTGGCGTACGCTGCCTGCTCCAGGTTCAGAGGGCTGATGAGCTGCACGCAAGGGAGAGAAAAGCCACTCAGCAGCCCTTCCATCAGAGATTAAGTTGTCCTAGTCCATTGTTAATAAAGAGCTGCTCAACAGCACCCTGTCTGCCTCAGCTCACATCACTGTCTCCCAGCTGTCCAGGCAGCCAATTGTCTTTAGACTGTGGGACTCCCGCTCTGACAACCTCCAGTGACAACTGAGAAGTGAAGAGGCTACTTCTGGAGGCACTCGATGATGTATCACTGCTTGGTTTAATCCCACCTGCCTCCAGATCCCCAGTCCACATCCTTACCTCTTCCCCTTTTGCTATGATCTTCTTGTGGATCAGCGCGTCCCGAAGAACAGAGCCCTCAACTGCCAGGAGCTGCAAAGCAGCAGAGCATTAATTTCTGAAGCAGTAGGTGCAGCTTATTCTTAATAAAGACATCAGAAAGGCTAATAGCTGAAATGCTGCCCTGTGAAACAACCCTTCTTTCCCACTGACACTGCAGGACTTCTGCAGCACAGGTCCTTCCCTTCCTCCTTTCTGGCAGTGATAACTGGCTGGGCTGTTGTGGCACAAAAAACTGACACAGCAAAACCAGGAGGGTTCTGCACTTCAAACCCTTCTCTGGAGCAGGTCTATTCCCATCTCACTGACTGAAGGTGAAAACCTGAAGCCAGTGGTGGAACAAGTGGTAAATAAAGAAGCTGTCAAAGAGTTTTGATGTTAATATTTGCATTTCATTTAGATCAAATAAAATAAATGTATGAAAACCCCTAAATCACATTCCAGTATTATATGATGCTCAAAATAGGGAAACCTCTCTTAATTCATAGAATGGCTTAGGTTGGAAGGGATCTCAGAGATTATCTACTCCAACCTCCCTCCTCACCATTGGCAAGGACAGCTCTCAACTAGACTCAGCTGCTCAAGGCCTCATCTGACCTGGCCTTGAACATCCCCAGGGAAGGGGCATCCACAGCCTCCCTGAGCAGCCTATTCCAGAGTCTCACCACCCTCATACTGAAGAACTTCTGCCTAAGATCCAGTCTAAACTTCCTCTCCCTCAGCTTCAAACCATTCCCCCTTGCCCTGTCACTAGAGACCCTTATGAAAAGTCCCTCTGCAGCCTTCCTGCAGGATCCCTTCAGTGTCAGGATTCATCAGGGTAATGCATCTCCAGGTGCTGATACTCACCCTGGCCAGGTATTTGATCTGATTCTCTGTGGTGACCTGAGCATTTCCTTGCTCATCAGCAGCAAACTGTACATTGCCCAGATGCAGGACACTAGCCACAATGCTCAGCAAATCCTAGGATGGAAGCAAGAAACAGAAACCAGGATGATGAAAGCGATCAATGCACAGTGAGATTCCATTGGGAATTCACATTTTATGAGAATGGCTTGTGGGGGTTTTCCAGGATTTTTGCACAAAATGCAATCATTCAGGCTTTGGTCAGTAAAATTCTTTTAGTGTAGGGAAATCAGTTGTGCTGGCAAACAAGCCTCACCTCCACCTCGCTGTCGTTGAAGTTGATAATGGACAGGGCTCTTCGCACTATCTTCCAATCATTCTTATCATTTATGGAACTGACTCTTGCACAGTGACCCTAAAAAGACAGAGTTGGATAGGAACAAGTAAATAGTTGCCAAAGATTGCCATGCTCAAAGCACTTCTGCCATGGGTTTCTTTTCACAGCTGTCACCTCAGTGTTATTTTTGAAGTGAGGGAAGGAAACTGCAAAGTCAGCTGAGAACATCTCGGTCCCATAATGCAGCAATGCTGTCAGAATTCCTAGCTCAGGCTCACCTTTACTAAATAGTGATACTGCTGTGGGCTCTTCTCAAGGCCCAGCCTTCGCAGCAAGTCCTCTTCCCCTCCTTCTAGCAGCTGGTAGAAAATATGGAAGTTCCTCTCTCCATGATTCTGGTGGACGACTCGGGATTTCTCCAGGAGGTAGTTCAAGATGTGGCCCCCGACAGGAGCCCCCTAAATCAAACCAGATACATTGAAATAGGTCATCAATACAGAGGAAAATATTTCTGCTGCTTGCTGGCCTCTTCAAAGACAAGGAGGATACAAAATGATAGTCTACAAAAAGACAGAAAATGATCTGTCTGGTTTGTATCATAATCTCTATTTCAACAGAGTGGCAATTTGAGTTCTGAAGTGTGTGCAAAATGAGCTATCAAGTGACAATAACACAGCATAATACAGATCACAGCTACAGCACACACTGAATGGGATCTTGACTTCTGGAAAATTCCTTCTCAGAAGGAACTCAACACAAGGAAAAACACTAAAACTGTGGGTATAGAGGGACTGCATGCAGAGATGTTTAAATGGCTGCAGTATGCTGAGCTACTCAGTTCCTGCACTGTGTTCATCTTGATGGTGTGGGGCAATTTGGATCAGAATCAAATCAAACACTAGGGGATTGGACTAGATGACCTTTAGAGGCCCCTTCCAACCCAGACCATTCTATGGTTCGATGCAAAGTTACACAGGGCAGAGACTTCAGATCACAGCTGGTTTGTGGGCATTTACTCTTGGAGTATCAATTTCCATGGTACACATATGCCCAAGATACAGGAGGATTTAATCTCACTGTGTCCTGGAGGGGAAGAGAGAGAGGAGGG